>JAAAKQ030474216.1:0-18742 GCA_010016005.3 Zanna intricata | reverse complement strand
TTTTTCGTTTTCAAAACGAAGTCAACATTGATTTACAAAAAAAAAAATAATGTATGTTTATATATATATATATATATGTAATTTTTTTTTTAATTTAAAAAGTTTATTTGTAAAACATGAGAATTTCAACAGCCATACACGCTATTCTACGCCTCCCATATATTTCCTATAGTAATTTTAAAAAAATATTTTTACATCTTTAACTCTGTTATTTTTGTTATTTTACTTGACATTTTAAGTTCAAATTTCTTTCCTTTTTATTCTTGCTGATTGTTTTTCGTACTAAATTTTCTTTATAAAAAAATTTAATTTTAAAATTATAGTTTTAAGTTTTAAGCAGAAAAATGTAATTATTCTCCTTTCCAAACTATTATAAATATATATATTTATAAAAGGTGCATATTTTGAAAATAAAAGCTTGTAATTCATAAAAATAGTTCTTCCTTATTTAATTGAAAGCACGTAATTATGGATTTCAGCTTAAATCATATTTAAATTTAAAATATACTACATTTGGGATAAAATATTTAAAAAAATAGATAAGTTTTTTATACCTTTAATTTTTTAAATGAAATCGATTTGTCAATAGCAAAATATGTAACTAATTCGTGCACCATTCCAACTCTTTAAATTCTGCGTTTATCTCTTAACTTAAACATCAGTGTACAACCTATATTCTCAATTATCTGTTTTATTTACGTTTCAATCTTTGTCTTCATTTACAGTTTCTAACCTTTAAATTTTCTTATAAAAACAAAATTAACAAAACTGAATGTCTTAGTATATCGCCCGCCATACTTTTTCTTCTCTTTACAAGATGGTACCGCAAACTTCGTTGTTCAATTTGTCTTAAAACTTCTTCATTTCGAACTACATCTCACCGATCTTATTTTCAACTTTTTTCTTTAACAATAGACTTTAAAAGCCTCTTTATCTTTCTGGTTTTCTTATCTCAGTATTCAGTACCATAAATCACTATAATTCATAAAACTATTTTTAACAATTATATTTTATTTTATAAATTTATTTTATTATGAAAACAGATTAATTTTTTATAATCTTATCTTAAAAAAAAAAATCTGTGGACATTTTAAAACATCTGTTGATGATAGGATAATTAAATATCGTAACAGATACCAGTTTTAACGAATATTAAATAAAGAAGATCTCAATTCTTTTGTAGATGTTTGTAAAATTTTCATCTACATTATTCATCAATTTTACAGAAATTAATAAAATCTATTAATTTTTTTTTCTACCAATTTCCTTAAAAAGAGTTTTTAAAAATCTCAACAATATAGTTAAGTTAAAAAAAAAATAAAAAACAAAGTTGAAAATTACATTTAAATAAAAAAAGATGCCTGATTAAAAGGATTACTTTTATGTAATAAAACAAATGAATTTTCAGAAACAAAAAAACCTTTCAAAAATAACCCTTCATGTGAAAATTTATTTATTTCTAAAATTTACAAAAAAAACATTGATCAACAATTTTAAAGTTTTGAGGTTTTCAAATACAATTTTAAATTTAAATAAGAAAAATTAGAGATAAACTTTACAAATTGAAAATATATATATATTTTTTTTTTAGATAATGGAGCTAAAAATTCTTGTATATAATAAAAAATGTTAAGCATTTTTTCTCGTATATTTTCACGTAAAATTAATAATACTAACAATAATACGGCTTAAAAATTACTCTTAATTCAATTTATAAAAACTAACTACTGTATTTAAAAGATTATAAGAATCCGATTGTAGAATTAATTCTGAAATAAAAGATTTATCTTTATTATAACATATTTGTATTTTTACGTAAATACAGATGCATCATTTTATAATAAATTTCTAAGAAATCAATTAAATATCAGTTATATGTAAAAACTAAATCCCATTAGTAATTAGTAATATTTAAAAAAAAAAAAATTAAATTTTTATTAATAAATCATCTAGCCAAGTTAACATATTTTTTTCCCAGATTCTTATTTTTATTCTTTTACAGCTAAAATTATTAGTTTATTTCATTTTATTCAGATATTTATCCAAAAGTATTAAACTAGCAATAATTCGGAGAATTTTTGACGTACGTTGTGAATTTTATGGATGTACGTTTTAATAGTAATCTTTATCCTTTTGAATTTAAAATCTTTTTTAAAGCAAAATTCAATAATATATCATTATTTATTGTTGGATTTTTATTAGTTTTAAGAGTATTATGTTAATCAAACAAAAACTGAAAGAAAAAAAATTCATTTTTTTACGATGAAACCTTGTCTTCCATTTTCTTATGGATGTACTGCATCTGGTACAGAAGTAGATCTCTCTAATTTTTATATTACAGCCGGTACGTGCGGTGAACAGAATTAAGATGTTATTTGTACCGTTGTATATCAAGCCTGCATTTCTTGACGATGCTGTTCGATAGAACCGTATCGTACTTATATTATATTATATATATATATATATATAAAATAAATAAATGTGTTCGTATAAATTTTACCCGGGCAGATAGAAGGAGTATAGATTGTTGCATTAGTTTATGATTGAAAAGAAACGAAATAAATAAAGTTGATTTTTTTTTGTATTTTATCATCTATTAATTAATCTATGATTTTCTGTGATAATAATTATAATTTATATACAATTCTGTCGTAAGCAGAGTGAAGATTTCGCTTGTATAGCCGAATATTATCCGAATTTTGGTGGGCTCGGTATACTGAAGCGCAAAAGTACATTTAAATCAGTGAATAAAGCTATATATCAGTTAATAAAAAAAAAATCAAGATAATCTATTAATAAATAATCTAAGTAAAAAATTTAAATAAATCCATCAGGAAAATCTATTAATAGATCCTTCGGATCTGATTATTTTCATCTTAATATAATTCCAAGAAATCTACATCGAGAAGCATCTTTTTATTCTTAATACAATAATATTTTTCTAGGCAGAAAACTAAATGCTTAAATAATTGATACAAAACATTACTGACTGAACGATACAAAGAGAATGTTTAGGATAATCACAAAGTGTATACGTAAATTTGTCACGATTAACAAATAAATGCGTGTATGATATAGATAATTAATTAATTGTGTGGTTGCACATTCTACATTCAATTTGTCGCCATAACAATCATCTCGGCAACAGCGTGCGTTACTATGGAAACTGTTTACAGATTTAAACGTTGATATTGGTTTTTAGGTAGGAACGGAAAATGTACAATTAGTCATCGTTCAACTGTTAATATCATTCCGACTTTAATACTTTTATACTCGATTCGTTTTCATTAATAATTCTAGTATGGAGATTTTTGTTATTTTTTAAAATGGCTTCATCATTTTCGTAGATAACCGTCTTTTACGTCAGGTCATTTATTAATGGTATACGCTAACTCAGCCTGTGGAACCTAATAACGATGAAATAAGTTTCAATAAATGATAAGGGGGTTAATTCATTTCTCATTTTTCGATTCAAAATATTTTTTTTTTAAATTTATTTTCTTATAACAGTTTTAATAAAATTAATTAATAAATGAATATATTTAGAATAATTAGAAGGTATCTTATACCTTCTATGAAATTTGAATTTTAGCTTCCGGAACATCAAAATAGTCCTTATTTATGTGTTTATTTTATTATACAACATGCTGATATGAAATAAATAGCAGAGGTATGACATATTTAACGATATTAACCCCTGTAAATCGTTAAGCAAAGTAGATTAACGATTAAATATTGCTGTAAGCAATACTAATTATACTTAAGTATACGATTCGAATGAAATAATCGTAGTAGTTGTAGGTGATCTAAGACGAGAAAAACAAAAGTTACTTTCAAAAATAGGATAACCATTTAAAAAAATAATAAGTATTCTAGGATTAGAGCTATCGAAATACAGTAAAATTTATCCCAAATGATACAACCACGCTGTTCACTATATGGACTGGCCGTAAAGTGAACATAATTACTCACAAAGAAGACAATTCTCATCATACCTTTTATTCGTTCTTGTACTTTATATATGTCGTAGCATGTATTGCAAAGCTACAGGATTAATACATCCCTTTTTACTCTGAAACAGTATAAAGCACTGTTTCAGTTAAGCAGGATAAATATAATTATATAAATAAAATAGTAATTATATAATTAACTCTGAATTAACATTCTGATTAGAAATTATACGCCACACCTATCTTTCACCTCAAATTTTGGTCCGGTTTAACCAGTTGGTTTTCTAGCAATTGTATATACAAATAGGTAAAACATAGACACACGCATGTGCGTATTTATATGCGAACTCACAGATACATTTTAGCGTAATTTTTTAATCAGGAACGCTAAAAATGTACAGATCACTCAACACTAAAACTTCTCATTCTTATAATAACCGATAAACTGTTTCCTTATAACAGCTAATAAATGTGGAGACTCGCATTTAATTTTTTTTTTTTTTTTAAAAAAAGGTAAATCGTTTATTAACAAGTAGACTAATTATATAAAAAAATAAATTTATTTTCAAATCATCTAAATAACAAATAAAACTTATAATTCACGTATACTGTTTATACTTTTTTATATGGATTTTTTTTCGGGGAATTTTATGTTAACGTTGAATTAGCATAGTAACCTAAGAATTTACTATTATACAGTCCTCTAAAATTATTAAATTCTATGTCAAATTTTGTATAACAAATAACACTACAACAAAATTTTGGTTTACAAAAATCCTTCAAGGATAAAAATTTGTACACAGAATTTTGTAGAAAATCACGATTGTTGCTTGAAATGCAGTAAAGTCAGAGTGAATTTGAACAAATAACAGATGCATAATAACAGATTATGATTCGTCTGGGATATTAATGAAACTTTTCTCGTTTTTATAGTCTGATGTACTAATTTTGTAATTTATTCACTCTTTTCTGGCTCTCAGACGAATTTTTGTCACTTAAAAAAAGATTTTTTTATTTGTTATCAATTCCAAAAATTTCCTGATTGTCGTATAAATTTTTTTATTAATTCCTAAACGTTTCAAAAATGCTTAAATTTAATTTTTATTAAATATTTCGAAAAAACAAATTAATTCTATTAAAAATAAGTTACACTATTTTAGTACAACTAATATAAGTATTTTGTTGTTTTTTTATTAAAACAATTAAGAACTCCTTTCTATTATTATTCGTTTCATACAAAAAGGCTAATTTCAGGAAAATAATTTTCGTTCAATATAATATTTGAAAAAGAAATAATAATAATTAATTTTTTTTTTAAATTTGGATAACATATTTTTTATATCTAATACTAGTAAGTAACATTAATATAACATTACAGTACTTAATTAAAGTTTTTACTTTGTTATATATTTTTAAAATGGATTTTGTGATACAGCTACATAATGAATTATACACTGTAAATAGAAACTTACCTTCAAATAAATTAAAAAATTTTACAAAAAAATAAGGTAAATTTATTTTACATAAAAGTAAACTTTTTTTTTTTATAAAAATATATTGTATTTAGAAAAATGTTGATAATTGAAATAAATATGTTACACATAATAAAAAGTCAATAAAAATATGAGCGTAAGTATCAGGATAAAATCATTAAGATTTTGAAATATTTTATTTGCTTATCTGTTAATTTACACATTATTCAGATACAACAAATTTTTACATTAGGTGTTTCCCGACCGTTTTGATATTAAGGTTAATTATACTAAATGCATTTATGTATGCGGATAGTATGGCAGAAAATGCAGAAAGTGATAAAAATTTCCATTCGAGGGCGGATCCAGACAGTTCTGGTCGGGGGAACATTAGACATAGTGACCTTTCAACTGTAGCCGACCTTTTAAGTAAATAAGGTTAATAATGCAATTATTTCATCGATGCGTGAGAAAATTACATTTTGTTGGCCGTTCTGACCGGTATCTTTTATTAACGCTGACTTCCCACTGATTATATTTCCATCAAATAATAATTAGTTATGTTGAAAAAAACTGTAGCAGGCATAAAAACGTGAAATACATATTGAGATAAATTTTTAATTTTAATTTTGTTACGTATTTTTAATTTTTAGTTACGTATATCCATTAAAAGCATTTAAATTTATTTTTAATAAGAATTAAGCTACGACTTGGGAATTATTTTCCAGAATAAATATTTGTAAAAGGCCTATTATGTCGCTTTAACTCTTTTAACGTCTTAAAAATGATGTAGTATTATGTCGTACGTTAGCCTATGCGGTTAACCTCTGCATCAAGCCTATGGGGTTGTATTATGAAAAATCCGTATAAATAGTAAAAGAATCCGACTGCAAAGAAAAATAATCGCGTCATATTGTATTTGTTTAACGGTAAGTGTTGTAAACTGTTATTACAAAAAATGTAACATTTTCCTATAGTTTATTCACAAAGAAATAAATTTTTATTAAACAAAGTTTCGGTAATTTATAGTCTCTATAATAGACTGCCGATTTTCTATAGTCTCTATAGACGGTAGACTGCCGATTTACAGAATAGATGTTTATAAAAGAGAGAAATAATTCATCTAGATACGATAAGAAATAAGAAATTTTCTTTCAAAAGGCACCAGTGTAGCTATGAAAAAAAGACGAAATTTATAACGATAAAACTTCCATAAAAATGATACTTTTCATATGAAATTGTAACATCGAATTTTTGAGGTCTGAAATTTTACTCGCCCAAAATACATCGTAATAAAAAATTTAAGTTTTATAAAAATTTAACGTACAACTTTCTCTTATTGCATTTTTTAAATTAAAATAAATACAAAAAATATACAATATTAATGCTCAAACAGAGGTCTTGTTGGCCAAGTAATATTACTGTCATCTCGTTTCTAATTTTCTGTTATTAGACTTAATACAGTCTTTAATACTGCACGATGATTTAAATATTTAAGTTTATAACACGGTAATACTTTTCTTCTTTTTCTCCTCCTTTGGGGAATTTTTCTTTCTGAAAATTTCACTGAACTTCCTCCTTTTATCGTTGCTAAACCCCTTCCTGAAATCTGAAGAATTAGATGGGTGTGTCGTGTGGCAAGAACAGGAGTGTAGAAGATGACAAGGATGATATGGTGGGAAACAATGTACGAAAGAAGAAAGGGAAGACCACGAAATAGATGGATGGATGATGTAGAGCATGACTTGAGGACGCTTGGCGTTTTCAACTGGAGAAGACAGGCATAGGATAGAGGTAGATGGCGGGGTTATATTCGGAAAGCCAGGGGTCACATCGGCCTGCAGCGCCTGGGTATAAATAAGTAAGTAATCCCCTTCCTGAAAGCTTTCCCTGTGGCTTTTTCTAACATCAGAAAAAATTCCGATCCTTTATCTTCCTTTTTCTTTCTTTCCTTTAAATTTTCCCTTTAAGATCCTTTTCAGAAGTAAATGAATATTTTTGAATTATTTCTGATCGTTGATGGTATAGAACCGGACTCCAAATAAGGCGTTTGAAAAATCTTTTTCTCAGTTTGAGTGAGATCGTTTATCGGTGTCGGTAGTTCTTTTATCTTTTCAAAAACTCTTTTCCTCGTTCGTAGATATTTTATTTTTTTACCATCTTCTTGCAGCATTTTCGAAATACTTTTCATTTTTTTTTTACCTCCGAAACCACCGTTAGGTATTACATCGAGGATGAGATGAATGATTTGTAGCATGTGTGAAAATGCCATGCTTGACCGGGATTCGATCTACGGACCAATGGATGAAAGGGCGAGACGCTACCACTCGCGCCTCGGAAGCCGGCTACCAGACGCTTAAATGATTTCATGAGCTGCTTTACATTCTTTAATTCCACAGTACGAAATTGGCCTCTAATTTCTTGCAGATTGTCATCGCTTATGTTTTTCCTATGTTTACCTATCCTTATTCCGAGTTTCCTCCCCCCTCCGTTCATCATCATTAATTTAATAATTCCTTTTCCGTTTTGGTCAATACTGCTCAGTGTATATTTCTACTACGAATGCAACACCTCTTACTTTCTATAAGCTTTCTCTGTTCATTTTACAGCATATTCCTTTTCGTGTGTTTTAATTAAAACCTCAATTATTAGGATAATTGTAGAATTAGAAACTGAATTCTATAGCTATAATTTTTACACCTATATAAAAAACTAATAATTTTGTATTTTGCATTAAAAAAATATTATATATACTCAGTTTATTAAGAAAATAATGCAATATGATCGTGTCGGTTTGGATGATTTACTTGAAAGTCGAATGTAATTTCTATATTCTCAGTACAAATTTTAATTTTTAAAAGGTTATGGATTAATTTCAAGTTTAGTTTTTTTTTTTGGTTCTGAAGGTTTTATTCCAGTTTTGAAATTTTATCGTTTGTTAAATGAAATTGTTTAAAAATGTTTATTACACACACGCGAGCGCGCACGCACAGAGAAACACAAGTGATAAAAAGTATGAAAACATCTTTATATTGTGCATATCTGAAAGATATTTAGAGGCACATAGAAATGGAATTCTACATAGTTAAAAAAAAATCTGCATCATTATGGGTATTTAATTTTTGTACACCAAATTGTATCCGCCATATTGAATCAAACTTTAGTTGTTTATTTTTAGGATTATGAAGGTAAAATGCAATAAAAATATTTCATGCAGAGCGTTTTATTGTTAGCACGATTTTTCCGTCCACCTTTCTAAATTAAAAAAATTAAGTTTGATTCAATATGGTGGATGGAACATGGCGGAAAAATATTTTAAAAACTCACCATGATGCAGTTTTTTTAAACTGTATGAAACCCCATTTCTTTCTGCTTCCAAATACTTCTCAAATATGCAGTATAAAACTGTTTCAATACTTAAATATCACCCGATGTAAATTTTCTAATAATAAAACTATAGTGATCGATTTAATACTATTTTTAATGTTATTTTTCTTATATTTGTTTTATTTCCTAACAAATATGATAAAAAATTCCGGTTATGAACTCCTTATTCTAGTACCGTCTATCTTTATTAAAAGTTGTAAACATATCGATTTAAAGTATAAATAAATTATTTTTATTTTTAAAGAAAAGGAAGTAAGAAACTATGATTTATGATTATAGAATTCTCTAACCCAGAAAAAGCTATAAAGCTTTACAAATACTGAATAATACATTTTTAAAGTTAATTTTTAAAATATCTTCTCGTACTTAAGACTTCTAACTGTGAGGCACAGAGAAAAAATTTAATATCTTATACAGGAAGATTAAAATATGTTAAACATTATAAATGTTTTTATCACTATATATATTCATTAATTTAATTTAACACGTGTGATTTACTGTCGTTCAATGGTAATTTTTATGAAAATTCGATTATTCAGTTTTATCAATTTTATTTTATTATTTATTCTTTCCGTACTTTAAATAAGCTTTTAAAATTAGTTTTCACGTATACTATTTTTACGTAACTCGTATATATCCAATTGATAAATAACGGTTTTTCAGATTAATGTAAATGATCTGAATCATTCACCACTTTGTTTTCATCAAAACCAAGCATCATCCGCACGACTGACGAACTGTTTGTTAGTTTGTTACTTATTTAGTGAAAATTGTTAAAGCTGTACCAGGTGGAATCAAACTTATATACCATTCATACACATTACATTTCTCTTCAAATAGTCGAGGCAATGATTATCCATTTTTAAACTCCAATTTCCTAGAACTGATACAACCAATTTTCAGAAGTGTATATTTATATAACATCTTCCGCGAAAAATGGAATAATAAATTTTCTGTTGTGTTTAGACCCGGATAAAAAAAAAAAACATTATTGCAAAAAGAAACAAACAAGTTTTTTTGTATGTAAGATGGCTTTTAATGCTTTATGATTGACTGCCATTTTGAATATAATAAAGGAACCTGCTTAATGAAAATTTTTATTTAAAAAAAAAAGAAGGATAGTAAAAATCAGTTTAAGAAAACTCTTATATATCTGAATACTTGATCACATACGAGAGCCACTCACGGATATTTGATGTCAGGAGAGAATGCACCGCTGCGCGTAAGATGTAACTTAACTGTGCATCATATCTTGTTAGATTGCATATGTTATGCGGCCTTACGTCGCAAATTTAAGTTACCAGAAAGCATTCGCCACATTCTTAGAAATGACCAGAATATCATAGACCGGGTTCTCCTATTACTGCGGCGTACAAGTATTTTTAATAAAATTAAATTTTTTATAGTTTTTTTTTGTTATCTGTTAAGGGGACTTTTACACTCCTTACAGATTTTTAACTAAATTGTGATATTAGTTCTAAGGTTTACTGTGTGTTAGTTTTAAATTTTAGTATTTTATCTGTGATATTACTTTAACCGTTTTGCCATTTTTAAATTTGAATGTAGTTTTAGTTTTATCTGTGATATTAGTTTACTTTTGTTTACCATTTTAAAATTTTAATCTAGTTATAGTTTTAAACATTTTAATTTTATATGTGATATTATTTGTAAGTTTTTTTTTTTAAATAAAAGTAGTTTTTAAATTTTTAGTTTTAGTTTTTATCATTAATTTTATTCCGGGCGATGATAACGTGTAGATGTTTTTCGCCCACGAAAAACACACACAAAAAAAAAATGAATACTTGATCAAATAGTCTCACATACAACTCATTTAAGTTTTCCCGAATTACGGGTATAAACTTATACGAGCAGAAAGCAGAACTAATTCTATCTCCCATAAACAACCCGTACTGATAACGTAATTTTAATATCACTTTGATAATAAATTATTCAATTCTAGCCCTTGTCTATGTAAATAAAATAATTAATATATATATATATATACACACACACACAAAAGATATAAACATCATATATACGTCTGTGGGTGGATATACTCGTTACTACGCGGCCCCTTCTTTCTATACCAACCATACGCATGACAGTGCAGATATCCTGCTTCTCTTTTTCTGTTTAGCCTCCGGAAGTAACATAAAGTATTACTTCAGAAGATGAATGAGGATAATATGAATGAAGTGTAATCTTCTATAATCTCACGTCGACCACTCCAGAGAAGTGTGGTTAATTGAAACCCAATCACCAAAGAAAAACGGTATCCACGATCTAGTATTCAAATCTGTGTAAAAATAACTACCTTTACTAGGATCTGAACCTTAGAACTGTCGACTTTGAAATCAGCTGATTTGCGATGTCACGTTAACCACTAGACCCTGCTCGGTGGGATAAGATTCTTGCTCTAATCTCTCTTACATTATACGACCTACTTGCCCATATTTATTAATATATAATATTTTCCATATTTAAATTGCCCAGAAAAAAAAAGAAGTATATATACTACTAAACAACATATTTATTATAAAAACTTACATTACAAAGTATTTTCATGCTGTTTTGTTTTGTAACAAACACTTGCGTGGGATTTCAAAAGTTTATAAAACACATATTATTTTTATGTTTTATTAGCCATGTATCTTTCTCGCCGATGAGGAAGGAGTTATAAACTCAATCCCCTGTCTGTGTGCGTGCGCTAGTTACAAGTTACCGTTGTAGAAGCGAGCACAGTTGCCTATGTCAAAAGGGTTTTTGTCAGTTCCATACCATGTAATTTTTTGTTTAAAGTGCATTCGCTAAAGAAACATACTGTTTTAAATTTAATTTTACGTATACAGCAAATGAAGGAATCCTAAATATAAAATATTAAAATATTTATTTAATAACTATAAAGTTATTTTAGTTTAATTAGCATTGCTTTTATACTGTACAATAACACAAAAAAAGTGAAATAAAAAAAAAAAAAGTAGCCAGTCGCAGGACTGGCTACTCACTTCTGTGTATTCGCAGAAGTGAATACTTAAAAAATAATTTGGTTAATAATTAATTATATTTGACTCTACTACTAAAATTCCATAAAAAGTAAATTCTCGCTTCAGGGTATAAAAATTCAAGGGTGTTCCAAGAATTATTCTTGGACCGTTGTTATTTTGAGATTATAATTCAATGAAAACGATCTTTTTCATATTATTAGATCGTCCATTTTTAGAATTTTTTAATATGATGTCGACGTATGTGTGTAACAGGATAAAAACCTCTGAGGCGATTTAAAAAATAATTTATCGAATGACTTGCAGTTATTTAATTTTAAATGAATAAATCGTTGCCGATTTACTTCTTCATACTTCATTGCTAATTACGCTTACGGTTTATTATTGAATAATAACTGTATTTCTGTTGCATTTAATGTAAATTTTTGTATTTCTTTTTGTGGAACTATCAAATCGATTTCGTTTGCGATAAGATCAAACTGCCTGGAAAGTCTTAATTAAATTCTAAGCTTTTTGAACGTTATTAAAAATTTATTACGCGTACGTATCCCATCTGTACACAATAACAAAATTTTATGCCGATTGAAAAGGTCAAGAATGAATTTTTTGGGAACGAAAACAGGTTAGATATATTTTGGTTAGCAGCGATAAACATGATATAAATGTGGACAGATTTTTATTAAATAAAAAATTAACACTACAATGCATTTATATTTACAAATGTAGTATCTTCGCTAATTTTTGTTTTTTAATCGAAAAATCTTTCATTAATATCGAATCAGAAAATAAAATTATTTTTATGTCGCACAAAAAATTTCGGCTATCTCGAAAAAAGCCGAAAAAATTAATTTTTTTAATTAACTGTCTGATCGAGGCTTTACATAAATTTCACTCGATCTCTCTATGCGAATGCCGGAGCAGTTACCTTTTCTATTTATAGAATAGTATACAAACAGTTATGTAACATAAAATCACGTTATGATTCATGTAAAACGTAATGTTCCTTAATTTATAAATTAGAAAAGAAAAAATGTTACGGTCGCTCGAAGAAATAATACATGTATCTGTACATAAGTTTTCTTATACCTACATCTATAACAAATGGGGATGCATGTGTACGCTTTAGTGCGCATTCGTCGAACAGTTTAGTTATTCGTCTACCGACACCTGTATAAAGGCTTTTAGAGAGAGATCTGTCTACTTTCTCATCTGAAATATAATAATAAGTCCATGTTTTTATAAACGGATATAGTTTGCTATAAAGACATTTTATTCTTTTTTTAGTTCTCCTTGTACGTAGCTTTTCCTGAAGCGATCAACTTTTTAAATCGATCTATCATAAAATATACTTGAAAGTTTTATTACCAAAAGACTCGTTATGTTGTACTTAGTTCCTAAAACAAAATCTACAATATACGAACGATTAATATATCGTGTGAACTCATGTTTAATGATTATATAAGGAATTTTAATGTTTATGACGTAATTTAAATTACGTTCAAATTTTTAGTAAAGCGATATAATAAATCGGTAGTAGGTATACCGTTTCATTCGGGTGACTAATTCTTTAATAAACTTTACTAGGTGATAAGCTCGTAAATACAAACATTAATGTATCGCATCTATTGGTAATCGTTATTATGTATCATAAATATCATTTATTAGACACGAACCCTTTTTTTTATGATCTTGATTCCGGCTATATTTTTGAAGAATTACAGGGTTAATACGGAATATAGTTTGGAAATTTTTTTTTAAACAGGTTCAACTTGAATATACTTTAGTTTTTCTGCTCATTACTTTATTAGTGTTAAAGGAGTCGGAATGTGTACGCACGTACTTGGTTGTTACTATAATACTTTTGAAAATAATGGGCGGTTGAAGGTCAAGACACTTTCTCACCTCCTCGACCTGCTTAGTGTTTTTTTTTTTAAATGTCTCTGAATTTTGAATTGTTATGATTTGTTTTTTTTTAAACTTGTTCACTTCGCACAAATAAATAATCTTTAATTTCGAACAATGTTTTTAATGAAATGATGATTTTTTAAGTCATCTATTTGAAGAGATATGAAAAGTTCGAAGTTTTCAGGTGTATTTTAAACGTAATAAACATCAACAATTTAAATCGAATATGTTTTTTTAGTTAAGTGTAATTTGAAAATTAAAATTTCATTGTTTTTGTTTAGGCTAATATATTTTACATGTAAAGTATTATTTTTATTGTCAAAATCAGCAATAACACGATATATAATCTGAATGGTTTTTTAAAAATAAATTGTATTTCTAATAGCTTCTTTATATATTTTGGAGAGCTCGATTAAATAATTATTACTCATATATGACATCGATGCAGTTAAATATTCACGTTTCAAAATTTAAAACGAGGTTATGTTTACATTTATATAAATCGGCACGAATTTATGTTGTTTTGTATTACAGTTTTAAAACAAATGGGTCGGTAAATAGTCTAAATTCGATCTAAAACTTTGTTTATTCTACTTAAACATATTTTGCGGAGGATCGCTAAGGGGGTCTGGTGCTATTATGGATATATCTGTAGAATAGCAACCAGGGTGGCTGGGGGCCCGCCTAGCCTCTAGCCACCTAGGGGAGGGGGGCTGGCTACTATAATCTGCTTACTTCGCCAAGATAGGCGTTAAGCAACGTATCCCGGTTAGCTGAAAACTCTGTACTCTGTAATGGGAGCAGCGGTTGGCATTGGACCTCCCTCCAGAAAGCTAATCGGTGCGGAAAGAGATAGGGTATGTTATCATTAGAAGCTTATTAAGTTTGTGAATTTGTTTCTTGATTTTTGAATAAATCAATAAGACTTTGAGTAAATTGAAGTGGAGGAGAAACTTGTTGCGATCAACTCTTGTTTTGTTGGTATAAGAATAGAATTTGTGGTGTTTAAAAGACTCAATAAAGTAATAATCTGTGTGCATACTCTAACTGAAATTAAATGTGGGAAGTGGATTTTATACAAAACCTCCTGTATTAGAGGAAGGCGCGGGGATCGCGCTACCGCGAATCGGTTAATTTGATAATTGTGGGTTGTAAGTTGTGGTAGTTGGTCGGGGTTGGAAAAAGCCATACAAATCTGATAATAGGTTGTGTAAATACACGGATGGAAATATCTGCGGAGGCATCGGTGGCAGCCTAACAGGCCAAACCGATGACTGTAATGTGTTATCAGATTTAGAGGGTCTAAAAGACCTTATCAGGTAAAGCCCATCGTAGCTAGGAATGGAGGGGATGGTGGTGTGACGTGATCTTCACAAGGAGGATGTCTTCCTTTACGTGGGTTAGGATGACATCGATATTAAGAGCGAGATGCGCTAACACACTAACACGCACTTCCGCGAAACGGTTGAATAGTTGACAGGGCTAAAATTTAAGAATAGCTAAACGATAGGACTTTGGAAGAAGTCTACAGCAAAGGCGATAGCAAAGATGAGTTAAAAAACTGACGGAAACCTCCACCTAGGCACTTGCATCGGTGGTATCCTGACGGAGGCCAAATGATTACTGTAACTTATAATGAAAGTTAGCGGGTCGACAAGATAAAATCCATCAGGACTAGGATCGGAGGGAGTAGTGAGGCGTCCGGAATCGTCACAAGATGGGAGTGTCTTCTTCTACGGGGGTCAGGATAAATAAACCAATTTAAAGGAACATGCAGTGTGTAAAACTAACGTTATTTTTAAAAAAAGTGGCGGCGTTTACATTTTTTTATCGGTGCGAATGGTACTGATGATTTTTTTCCTGAAGATGATCAAAATGTTACTTTTAAAAGTAAGATTGAAGGGCATTATTTGGATCACCCCTATAGAAAATGATGTAAATATCAAAAACGAATATATCTCAACTGCATATTCTTGAAAGTAAAAGGTAACCTATTATACATTATTTCTAATCTGTCTTTTAGTTTTTAATGAACATAAATCTGGTGTTTTAGTCTTTTTAAAGCCAGTTATTTAATATTTTTACGTAAAACGGAACAGTTTGCATCATTTTTATGATTGTACTGAATTTTATATCAAACACTTATATTTCTTTTATTTAAAATAAATATTAAAATAAAATATTTATCCGATCAGTCTCTTATTACTTACCAAAATTATGAATATATTTCATTAAAGATAGAGTTTTTTCAGAATGGTCTTTGTTTAAAAGTACGATGTATACCTACCACAATCCCGGATTAAATAAAATATTTAATTTAAATTTATTTTAATTTAATTTTAAAATAGGAAATACTTGTGTTAATCTGAATAATACAACTCAAACGTATTAAGGCATGATTTCTACTATATATTATATATTTTATTTGTATTGTAAAACCTTGTATTTTAATGAAAAATACGTATTAGAATTCGTAGTAGTGTTAAAAGGGGAGAGGAAATGTCAGTGAACGAGTCCTGATATATATTGACTCCTTCAGGGGTGACCTTCGCCCTCCGATTATTTTCAAATAAATTATGTAAATAAGTTGGACCTAATTTACAGTAAGTAGCGAGTGTAATTAACAAAATGCTTTACGGCTTGTAATTTAAAACATAAAATGACGCTACTATCTATACTGCATTCAGGTTTATCCTGTAAGGTAAAAATAAACCTGCGGGTAAAACGCGGAGGTAAAATAATTTTTTTTTTATGAATAATTCTCGCAAAAAATTGACCCTAAATAAAAATCTTTACAACAAACCAAACTATCTGCTGCAAAATCTTTTAAATCACGGGTACGACCAAAATTTTTCTAATTTTATTGCGAAATCTCTCAAAAACTATTAATATAAAGTTTTAATTTGAATATACTTATCTGTTCATATGATACTACATTGGAGGGAATTTTCTTTTGGAACCTGCTAGAAATTAAAAATATTATATATATTTTTATTATATAAAATTATATATGTATATGTATAATTATACATTGTTTTAAAATAAAATGACTTAGGAATGATGATTTTTAAAAATTGTAATTCATATCTTTTTATATATACTTTCGTTTTTATGTAAATTTTTCTTTAGATTCAATTTTTTTTTGTAAAAGGTTCATATAATTTTTATCTGACAATTTTTAAACCGATATTATATCATCAACTGCTATAAAATACATATATATTTATATATGCTATAAATAAAAATACATATATGATAATAAATACATATATGGTAGAGAAACTGCTTACCGAAGAAATTTCTAATTTTAATTGCAAAAACTTATTTTTAAAACAAGTAATTTAAATCCCTCTAAAAAACTGGAATGTGAGTGACTGTTATAATAAATAATGATTTCTTTTCATAAAGTTTGATTATACTAGGTAACTCCAAGATTATACGACAGTCCTCTTAACTATATGAAGTCGAGAGTTTTAAGATTCAAATCCTAGGAACCTTAGAACTCTCGACTTTGAAATCATCTGATTTGGGATGGCGCGTTAACCACTAGACCAGCCCTTTGGGTTAGTTAAATGGCATATGGTCATATAATAAAAAAAAAAAAAATTCTAGGCTAAAGAATAAAGAATTAAATGCAAAAGTTACGATCTTATCGTGTAATGTATTAGATATAGATTTGTTTGGCGGGGTTCTAAATTAGAAAAAAAATGTTTTAAATTCTTAACATTGCCATAACAGTTTTGTTGCGTAATATGAAAAAAGGAATCATGTATGCATTTTTTATATCATTTAAGTCGTCTGGTAGTTTTAAATCTGAATATATATATGAGATCTATGGATGCAAAACTGTTGAGCTTTAAGTAAATTAAGATATTCAAGAGCGTGACATAAATGCAGTATTCACAATCAACAACGTAATTTAAAATCTCTTCAGTAGAACCACGGGGATTCAATATAAATTGGAGAATAAATTAATATAAATCTTTCGAATCGAACAAAAGATTGTCGAGATGAAAAATCATCAATAGATCGTTAAAGACAATTTTAAATAAAAATGCATTCCATTCAATTAGTTTATTTCTTTCCTTATAAAAGTAGGACAACTATATTTTTCATATTTAAATTTCGGATTATTATTTTCATAACTGGCTGTATTATTCTATAATAATTATACTTCATTAATTTTATATTTAATTTTAATATTTACTTTTCTTATGTAATATCGAAGTTCCACAGATTTGCTTTTATACTAGCACAAATATTAATAATGTAATATAAAGCTACCGATGAGACTAGGCAATAAAATTATAGAGGCCAAGTACGGCTGTTTTTGCGGGTACATGGCGTCCGTAAGTGACCCGATCCTTCGTCATAAGGGCGTCTTTCAAACCTAATTGACCCGACCTTCCGTTCACAATTACCCCATCACCTTATAAATTCACTCTGTGCTTACTTACGTTAGTTAAGTTGCATTTTATGTATTATAGGAAGAATATTTTATTTCATCAGAAACGTAACGCTAGCGTTTTTTTCTTTTTGATAATTATCTTTTTAAGATTTATTGTCCCGTAAAATTTAATTACTATAACCGCTGTAACTAAATTATAATTCATTTTTAAAAATCAAGAAGCGTACAAATACGATGAACTTAACTTCCGAACTTAGCTAAACTTTTTAATCGAGTCAATATTCGATCGTCGATAGCGATCAGAAAGTAAAAACTGTACAAGACTTTACCGCATTGTTTTATTCATATTTTACTACATTCTACGAAAAGGTAGAGTTTAAAGTTACGAAAACGTAAAGAGAGTACGTTAATGAATGAATGAATTTGTATCTTAGAAACACCGATTTAGACAATTTTAGGTTGGTCCACCAACCTCTAGTGGTTAACGCGACATCGCGAATCAGCTGATTTCGAAGTCAAGAGTTCTAAGGTTCAAATCCTCGTAAAGGTAGTTATTTTTATACGGATTTGAATACTAGATCGTGGGTACCGGTGTTCTTTGGTGGTTGGGTTTCAATT
>JAAAKQ030474205.1:0-23176 GCA_010016005.3 Zanna intricata | reverse complement strand
TTGTGTTTTTTTTTTTTTTTTTCTTTTTATTTTTTTTGTTTTTTTTTTTTTTTTTTTTTTTTTTTTTTTTTTTTTTTAGATTAATTCAATAAATAAACTTAGAGTTTGGGCATGAAAATATCGTATGGAAATTTCTCAAGTATAAAAAAATTCCAACTGGAATTCGAACTTGGAACCTTCTGGATGAACGGTTAAGACAGAACATTCTACTTCGGAGGTCGGGGAATTTCTATAATATTCTAAATTTCCATATAAGAAATGCAAGGGGAGATTAATTTTTACAAAATTATTTTATATTATATTACATACCTTCCTAACTTTAAATATAATTTAAAATATATCTAATGAAACAGCCTTGGTTTTTTCGTCTAGCTTCTTCTTCTCTTAAATTCTTGATTTTTATATTTTTTAGTTAGGTTATCATAAATTCCTGCCTACATTATTAACTTGAATTTGTCCATCATAGTTAATTTCTTCTGAAAACGCCCAGTTTTTCTTTCGATGTTGCACTTTAAGAACGCATGTAAAATGAGTATTGAAAGCATTTACCTTAAATAATCCGTACATTTTTATTACTGTTGTTATCGTTTTTTGATATTTCTTCTAAATAATTTGTTAATCTGTTATATATATTTTTAATAATTGTGAAGTGACGTAGTTCATTAAGAGAGGCAAGAATAACAAGGGAAATAAATGAATAGAGGATGCATAACACACACACGCGCGCGCGCGCGCGCGCGCGTATCATAATCCTCTGTCATGATGATATTATGTTCGTGATAAACTTAAGATGTTTTCGTGTATTTACTGGCCTTGTATCTCATTATTTAGTAAATTCTATTTTTAAATACGTGCACTTTTAAAAAAGAAATTATATAACAAACTTTATTAAATTTTAATCTATAATTATATATCTGCCTATATAACTTATTTTTTATTTTTTAATCTTAGCATCACTCGTGCGCGTACGTATCTTTTTTAAAAAGGTATTCATTTAAGTTTAAAAATAATTTGAATAAAATTGTAAATATTAAATATGTAACATATACGCACAAAAGTATTATAAGCATTGCGCCTGACGATAAAGAATATGAAATTAGAACACAGTAATAATTATTAATACATAAAACATAAATACAAAAGTAATTACAATAAATTTAAATTCTTATTTCCATAATATGTTTCATTTTATAACTTATGATAAAACATTGCGCGTTTTAACCAACAACTTGAAGCTGTTATAATACTTAACTGTTTTTGTTACGAAATATATGCTATACGTATTATAATAAAGCGAAACGTTGGTGATAAGAGACACGAGAGGGTATATAGAAAATAAGTCTCACGAGAATATAACCCGTTCCACCCTCCGGGGAAATTAAGAGAAAAGTGGTAGTTACCACCCTTCATTAAATTTTAATAACCGGCAAACCTAACGCAACCTCCATGTTATTTTCAGCTTACATTAAGTTTTATACTCTTTTCATGTGAAAAGAGGTATGGAAATTTAGCAGCGTATATTAATTTTAATTACGTAATACATGTGTGTAATATTATAAATAAATATTTTTATTTTTAAGAAATATATTTCCATCGTTTTAAAATAACCCAAAAAAAAAAAAATATATATATATATATATTATATAAAATAGTTCTTTTTATGAATAAATATCGTAAAGATACATTTTTCAATATCAAAAACGAATTACATAACTTTACCGACTAAAATATAATGAAGTGTTAAATTAATACCTATTGTATTCAAAGTATGTAATATTATATGAAATGTAAATGTGATGTAGTGCAATAAAGAACTTTTTTTTTTTGCGATAGCTAGAGTATAAGTTCATTGCATCTGATGCTACTAGAAAATACTTTTATTTTTATATATAAATATAAAAAGTTTAAATGGTTAAAAGAACTTTTTTTTTTTTTTTTTTTTTTTTTACGCACTAAAAAATACACCACATGCATTTATATATCATTATTAAAAGTGAGAAGCAACATTTCCCGTTGTATGGATTCTTAATGTTAAATTTAGTGGCTTAGCAAACAAAAAAAAAAAAAGAGTAAAAAAGATCAAAATATTTGTTTTATTGTGGTGGGTCTAGTGTGAATGTTTTCAATAGTTTTAAAAAATGCATCAAAGTAAGGTTTACACTCATAAGATATGACCGCCCTCTTTAATAAAATATCTCTTCAGTGTCTAAAGGTTTTAAATGACTAATATTATTAACGATATAACTAAGCATCAAAATTCTATTAAACTCACTGAAAAGTATTTTTTATAAACTTTAATTCATTTATTTAAAACGTTTTAAAAAGGAAATCTTTACTTGTTTTTCCCCCCTCACATTATTCATACTTGGAACCATACGATACGTAATATACTTGAGAAAATTTACAGAAGTATTGAAAAAAAAAACGCCTTTGATAGAACATAAGTGGTAACGTGAAGATATGAGTTCAAATATTATTGAAAATCTGGGTTTTTTAAATTTTAAAAAATTCATTTTTTATCTCCCATCTAATCGCTAATTGAGGTCTTCTTTTAGCTAAGAAATTGAATAAATAAATTTTCGAAAATTTATCATTTTTTAATAGTTACCATCCTAAACTATTAGAAAAAAACTGGCAACAATGTTTTAATACTTTCCTGGCGTTGATTATTTATTCTTATATAACAAAAATAATGATATATAAAAATAAACCAAGAAAGGTTTTTCAAAAATTAAACAAAACTTTGATCGGCTCCCTCACCCTAATATTGCCTCAAAGTATGCCTAGGAAGATGAAAAAAAACTTTCCATTAAAAATATGCATTAAATATAAAGATCCGGGCGATAATAACGATTAGCATTGTTCGCCCACAAAAAGAAAAGAAAAAAAAAAGTTATATATATATATATATATAAAGATAGATTTTTGGGAAAGGGGAGAATTTTGAAGCAAATTTTTGCTTCAAAATGCATGCATGTACTGAGCTTAATGTAATGTGGGGTTACGTTTGCAGAATTTTGAGAATATGGTTCCCAAAAACAATCTACAATCACCCTCTGGAGATATTAACTTCAAACTTTTACCAACAAATTGCCTCATATATACGAGTCTCTGTGAAATATTTCATCAAAATCAGTTTATCCGTTCAAAAAGTTATTAACTTTAACACGTCAACACACATACGCTGGTACTAATATTACCCCTTCTCCGGCTTTTATTTTTTATTTTTTTTTGGGTCCGTATGTTCATGAAATGTCAAGAAATGAAGAAGAAAAACGCATACCCCATTTATGTAACTGATTATCATACTTTCCTTTTTGTAGACTAGCTCTAGAGCTATAATGCCAAGAAATTAAAAATTGCCCACATCTAACATACGACAGTTGCTACTTCTAAATTTAACCAACCGATACCTTATAGTTTGTTATAATAATTGATCAATTGTACAAATCTTTATAATTGTTTCATCGAAATTTCAATTACAAAAATTAATTATGCAATATGTAAATATGTATTCGAACAGCATCATTTGAATTATGATACTAAAAAATATATTATTTCCTATTTATTAAATAAATATGCAAATAAAAAATTTAAAAACATTGGTAGGTCTAATTTTTTGCACCTGATATAATAAAAATATAACTCGTGCAAGTTAGTAAATAAATTATAAGGATATAATTATGGTAAATTTAGATCGGCTGTCTAGATTCTCATATACACTTACACACTTGGGTACGCAAGCACGCACGCCGCACGCACGCAAACGCACACAATTGTTCTCTTTGCTGCTAAATAGATAGACTTTACATTAGTGTAGCTGTTAGAATTAATTGCAGTAAGTTTCAAGCGCTTACTAATCTAATAGTTATTGTTTTCATTATGGCATGACATAAAATAAGTATTATGTAATTATATTTTATTGTAACCTTAAATTTACATACCGAAATTAAAAATTATTTTCATTTGCTTTAATTTTAGCATTTGTTTGCTAACTTTTTATAATACAGTGTAAACACACTTGAAAAAATTAGGGAGATCAATATAAATTATGAATTTAATTATTTATCTCGTAAATTATTAAAAAAAAAAGAAAAAAAATAGTAGTAAAAGAGAATAATTTCTATTGTATTACGTAGGTATATAGTTTGACAGGCTAGTAACTACTTTTACTAGATTTGCGGAAGATGGGCGTTGTGGTATCTTAAGCGAAAAATCGCGTGATATTTTATCAGTAGTATGACAAACAAAATTAAAAAATAAAACAAACAAACTGTTTTTTATTTTTTATTTAGTCATTCTTTTAGTTGTCTGCGGGTTGGGGGTTTATTTTTTGTTTTTTGCTTTAGTGATTTTTGTTTAGATAAAATTGATTTAAATTTTGGATTACAAGACTAATAATTTTTAATCTGTCGAATTATATTTTCATTTATACTTATGATGCTTATTTACATTTCCGGTTGTTTTTTAGATTAATTTTTCTTTTTTTTTATTCCAAATTTTTTTCGGGGTAAAAAATTTTTTATTTCCTGGAAAATTGTATTTATTTTCTAAAAACCACATCATCGAAAAATATTATTAAAAATAATAAAAATGAGATATTTTGCACAAAAATTATTATATCTATAACCTTTTGTTTCAACCTAACGACTTTAAAACATAAAACCTATTTCTACAGCTTTTTGCCTGCAGGTCACATCTTGCCGTTTATTTTTTTAAATTTATTTTTTATATTATATTTTCATTTTGGGTATTAGTTTTTAAAATTTGTGTCAGGAGTAAGGAGTAAAGTTTTACAGTTAGTTTTTCATTAAATTGACTTGTATTTTAATAATGAAGATTTATTAAATTAGATATGCTGGATTGATTTTAATTTCAAGTAAATTTAATAAGATCGTTTAATAATAAAAAAAAAAATTAGTTATTAAAATTTGATTGAAAGCAAATTTTTTAAGAAAATTATGGCAAACAATCATTAAGTATCCGCTCTGAAAGTTATTTTTTTTTTTTTAAATTCTGTGAATTCAGTTACTCTGTATTAATCAAACTAATTCTTTATTTAAAATAGATCAGCTGTTTTCAAGTTATTTATTAACAGATATATAGAACTGTAGAAATTTTTAAAATATTAGAAAATATCGGTATGATAAAAATATAAACGAAATCTTAAAAGTGCCTAAAGATATATATATATATATAGTAGCGTGCAAATTAATCCGAACAAAGGGATTTTTTTGAAATTTATTTCAATGTTTTGGCTACTCTGCTTCACCACACCCATTCTTTAAGTTGTCTCTGTGATGTGAGGTTATAGTTCTTTGGTAGTTTAGCAACTTTTGTGTTATTAATAGTGTTTTATAAGAGTTAATTTCATTTTTTATTACAAAATGATATTTTGATACTTTTTTTGTTCTGGATGTCTTGAATATATGATAACGGAATTAATCCATGAAAGCTTTCGGAAATTGTTTCTCTTTCTGATCATAACAAATTGCTTCGTGAGTTTTTGCTGTTGGACTAGGAACATTGAATGCTATTTTAAAACAGTTTAAAGAAATTTGTTTATTTTCATCTCAAAGGAAAATGAAATATGGCCGTAAAAGAAAACTACTCCAACACAGGATCGATTATTAGTGAGAAAAAGTAAACTTGATCCAAAATTATCTGCTATGGACTTAAATCGAGAATTAGCAGCTGGTAGAACAGATTTACACGTAAGAACTGTTAGACTCCGATTTCTTGGGGCTGGAGGAAAAGTTCGTTGGCCAGATAAACAACAATCTGAAAAAATCACATTGCTGGCTCCTCTTGTGGACCAAAGCACATGCTAACTGAACCAAAGACGACTGGAAAAATTTTATGTTTTCAGACGAGTAAAATTTTTATGTTCAGGTGCAAAGGGTTCCATACGTTAGGAAAGCATCAGATGAAAATATATCACCGGTTCATATCCAATAATCAGTTATTTAAACATCGCCAGAAAAAAGTTTCACTTTTTAAGGCCCTGTTCATTACTTCCAGTTAGTTGTTTGTTGATTGAAATGTGACGGGTATATCAAGATTCTGAAGGAAAGGGTTGTGATATAACTTCAACACAGATTCCCAGAAAGCAACGGAGTGTTCTAACAAGATTTGGCCCCATGTCATACTGCCTAGAGAATGGAAAAATCTTTCGACGAAGAACGAAACATTAAAGTACTTCCGCGGCTAGGCAACTTCCCTAACTTAAACCAATTGAAAAACTTTGGGCTAAAGCAGTAATATCAGTATGGTTTCATGATGAAGAAATAAAAAAAAATGCTTATTTCACTTGTTGAATCGATGCCAAATTGGTACGAGAAGTGATTTTAATCAAGAATAAAGGAGAACATACTAATTACTAGATAGTCGCAAATTGTAAAGTTATGATCTTTTTTTCCTAAGTCAAGTTACTTTTTTCTTAAATTACATCTGTGTTCGAATTAATTTGCACGCTACTGTATATGTATATATAAGTATTGTTTATGATTTCAGTTTTATTATTCATAAATATAACTTTTTAGTTATAGCTATTAAAATTTTCGTATTTTATAATCTTATTAAATACTAAAAATAATTTCGTTGACAATTAGTGGTTATCTATATTAAAAAAAAAAAAATTAATAATTATACATAATTATAATGTAATTTTATTAATAACATAGTAATTATGGTATTTTTTTATTTTAATTTAAAAATCTATAATCTGTTTTCGTAGTTCATCATTTTTATGATTTTTTTCAGCAATTCATTCATTATCGACACGTCAGACAATTGCAATTATTAAAAAGGACAGAGGTAATTAAATAAAATCGATTTATTTTTTGTGTGTTTTTAATTTTATCTTTTTTTTTTTTTTAAAATAAAGTCAGATAATAATACAGATATCGTCGTTATTTTTAATTTCCTGTTTAAATTTGTGTATAAGATTTTTGTTTAATAAAATATTACTAATATTAACTTATCGGGTTAGTCTAGTGGTTAAACTGGTCATCGCAAAATCAGCTTATTTTCGAAGTCGAGAGTTTTAGGGTTTGAGTCCTTGTAAAGTCAATTGCTGTAGTATGGATTTGAATAATAAATTGTGGATAGCGGTGTTCTTTTGTGGTTGGGTTTCAGTTAACTACATGTTTCATACTTTGTACTACGTCAAGCTTGGCAAGCCGGTAGCAGTAATTGCATTTGTCTATACACACACCCAGACCTGGCAGTAGTTGGAAAACTGGTTAGAGAAAACAACAATAAAATAAACTAATTATATAATAATAATAATAAAAACATTAATGAGGTAAATATATTATTAAAAAATTCTCCGCGACAAAAAAATTTTTTAAAATTATTTTTAATGTTGAAATATAGTAGATTTAAACAGAAATATATAGGCAGTTATCGAAATATATAGGCAAAAGATCGAAAATGTTTCCATACATACAGGACCTAAAACATTTGGAGTTTATAAATTAATTTTACTTAAAATCAACTTGATTAAGCATTAAAATTTTGATTTCAGTTATATCTATTTACCACTCTTGTAATTGTGTTATTATATGTATATATATATATATATATATATATATTTTATATATATTTTATATCTAAAATAATACGATTAAAAATGACTGGACAAAGAGAAATATCAGCTTCAAAAGAAATATTAAATAAAAACCCTCATTAAAAATCTAACTACCTTGAATATTTGGAAATAAAAAAAAAAGTGTTAAATTTCATTGAAATTATTGTTTTACTATAATTTTTTAATTTTTATTTATAGTCCCATCAAAAGTTAAAGTCATTAGCGACTTATCAGGTAATGTATTTATACTGTTAAATGTATACTCTTGAAAAAACTCAGGCCGACCATTCTTGAGGCGTGCCCAAACTACAAGTTTTATTTAATTAAAAAAAAAAAAAACTAGTTTAAACTACGGTTGATTTTATATAATCGTAATTTAAATTACTATTATTATTTTTCTTTAAGAAAAATTTTAAAAAATGGTACGTAAGAAATTGAGAATGATTGCTAAATGATTTTATAAATTCGCATAGTATCTGAAGAAGCTTAAAATAGAGCCAAGCAAATTCAGACGCAGTTAAAGTTTATTTTTATAACTTTCATCTTTAAAATAATCTACAGTCATCGATTTAAAAATTGTATCAGTTTTTAAAACAGTTCTTCATAGATATAAATATTTCTACTTTTAATAATAATAAAAAAAAAAAATGATGTTTAACATTTTTTTAATGTTCGGTAAATTATTTTGTGATTCAACAATAAAATCCTCTCTCATATTACCTGAGTGTGAACAAAATATTTAATAAAAAATTTATAATTGATTTTTTGGTATTTTTATTTATATTATTTATTCTTTAGTGCTGTTTAATTGTTTTATCCATTTCGATATTCGGTTTTTTCAGCGGAAATTTAGTAGAAGTGATTGAAAATGTTACATAAATATGGTTTAAATGTTAAATGTAGATTTAAAAAAAAAAATTGTTTTGTAACTGGTAAGTGAATATAAGAGTACCAAATTTAGTAAACAGTATTACAGCTATTATAAACAGATATTATAAAGAATTTTAGCTCACGTTCGTTAGTAATCTCAATACTTGTTTCTGAGGATTCCTTCTTTTTACTTCCTTGTACGAAGTAAAGGAAGTATTGTAATCGCGAAAAACTTTCAGATTTCAACGGAAATATCTATTTTGACCATCCCTGAATCCATTTTGACTAGTTTCGGCGTGACGTCTGTACGTACATACGTATGTGTGTGAGTGTATCTCTCGCATAACTCAGAAACTATTAGCCGTAGAATGTTGAAATTTTGTATTTGTTTATATTTAGGACAGTTGTAACATCTAGTTGTACACCTCACTTTTTCCCTCGTTGAGAGCTTTTCAACGATATATCATTAGTGATACTTATTTCATTGGTTCCAGAGTTATACACAAATAAAATTTTAATTAATGAAATATTTGGATCTTATAAGGGGAAGGCACATCGGTTCGAATCAGACTTCATTTCCTTTTATTTTTTTTTTTTAACTTTTTTAAAATTTAAATATTTTGATTTATTCATAACTTTATATTAACTTCTGAATTTAAAAAGTAATAATAATAATAATACAAAAAAAAGGGAAAAAATCAGAAGTTATTAGTGAAATAAAATTTTATGTACTTTTCATTTTAATTGAAAACTTTTTATAATTTAAGTCGGATTTGAATTGATGTTGTATGCATTGTTACGGATCCGACATGTTCTCACTTACACCACAAATGTACATGAACGACGTGAAAGTAAATTAATATATAGACTAATATAAAATTTTAAGGAAATTATTAGGGACATTTTTCTTGTGTATAATTGAATATTGCTTGTTAGTATTTTGTGATACGTAAATAGTGAACGACACGTAAACAGTGTACTATTCACACACTCAGTATGATTCAAATCAGTATCTCGAAACCCGCCTTTCCCTTTATAGCTACAGTAATATGGATCTGCAATAATATCGTATCTCACTTTCAAATAAAATTAAGTTTAAGGAAGTACAGCAAAAAATGTCTATATGCTATTTAATAGGCGTGCAAGGAAGACATGTTTTGTCCACATCAGATTTTTTTTTTTTAACTTTATTGTCTTATTTATTTCTATTTAATTTTTTTAAAGGTATCATGAATTTTTTAAAGTATGGGAATATAGAATGAAAACTAAAAAAAAGTTACATAAAAGTTGTTCAAAAAACATATTAAATTGTAAAATGAAAAATATAATTTTAAATTTCTTACTTTGAATTCTTGCCAATTTAAGGTTAAGTAAACTCTTATATTATGTTGCTAATTTCAAAAAAGTAGAGATTCAATGAAATACTAAAAAAGAAATGTTTACTTATACCTTTTTTAAGTCAGTTTTTTTTTTTAGAACTTTAATTTTGACAGATGAAAGTTGAGTTTTATTTACAAATATTTATTGATAATAACTTGTTGAATATAAAATCAATTAATTTTTGGTATTTTTAGTGATTGTGTAACAAGTTTTTTTTTTTTTTTTTTTTTTTTTTTTTAAATAAACACAGAAAATTAAAATATTTAACTAAACGTTGTTTTTGTATGAAGTAAAATTAATTTTTTTTTTTTATGTATTGGTATATTTTATATTCTGACGCAATTTCTGTTTAAATATGTTATCAGTATATTTAAATATTAGTAACCGGTTTTTTATTTCATTAATAATTATGTTAATTTACATCAATTATTTTTGTATGATATTTTTTTTAAATTTATACGGTGTTTTTTTTTTTTAATTTATTTATCTTGAGGTAATTTGTATTTTCCTTTAATTTATTTTTTATTACTTTATAAGCAAAAAGACACACCTTCTTTATGAATAGCTTCAGATGTATGATTTCTCTTTCTAAATTACATTTATATAAATATTTTAATTAAATTTATCTTTTAGATTTTTATTAAAAAACAAAAATTGTATTAATTTATCTTTCTTGTACAGCTCATTCTTTATTAATTACTCGATTAGTTAGTTAATAAAGATGAATGATAATCATGTTTTAGCATTTTATAAATGAACTTTTCGTGAATATAATTCGTATCAGAAGTTTTTTTTTTGAGTTGAGTAGTTAATACATGTTTGTTGTACATTTAAAAAAAATTTGAAACAAAAATTAAATTCCTTTTATAAACGTAATATTCTATCATAATTTATTATATAAATAAATCAATATAATAATAGTAATATAGAAATAAATCCAAAAAAATGGCTATTCCAAAAGAAGAATCAATCAAAAGAATCTAAAAATTTAAATACTTAGTGAAATGATTTCCTTGAATATGATTTAAAATAAAAATAATAATTCTTATCAAAAAAAAAAAAAAAAAAAAAAAACCGCGGAATTAAGACATTATAATGGCGTAATTTTACTGGAAGTGTTGTGTAGTACGGAAGGCTTACAAAATTTCTCAAAAAAAAAAATCTAATAAGAGTTAAAAAAAAAATTTTTTTAAATCTCCACGACCTGAAACTTAAAGATAATATTTATAAAGTAAAATAAGCGAAAGAAATGTACGAAAAGTTTGAAAAAAATTAAGACCATCATACATTAGGAGAAAGAAAATTCCAATTTTGTAGTCACTTTTATAGAATGGATGAAACTAGATTAATATTAACTAGATTTAATGTTAGGAAGTATTGTATAATTAATTAATATTAATAAAAAACAAAATATTTAACCTCTTAGAAAGAAGAAAACCAGAATAAGATGGTTCTAAAAAGTTTAAAAAGATCTAAAATTATTAACATTTCCAAAGAAAAATTTTCAACAACTACCTTTCAGAAAACTAATGGATGAATCTAAATTTTCAGAGAAATATAAAAGGAAACACCGTGGATGGACTGAAGAAAGAGAAAAGCTAAAGGAAACAACGAAAGAAGTTTAGAAAATAAAAAATCAGGACTATGCATGCGTTATCCTTAGGAGGCCCCATCACAAAAAAAATAATATATGTATTGTAAATTTTTACATGGTAATTACAGTTAAATTTTTCCCTTCTTTCTATAGATAAACATATAGGCTTAATTACAAAACCGTCCATCGTTTAATTTTTTAATTGTTATTATTATTATATTTTTAAAAATTTCTAATCTGCTAATTTTAAGTATTCACTTTGACTAACAAAATATGAAATAAATGATTCAAAAGCAAACTGATTGTTTTGTATACAATTAGTAAGTATTAGGTTTTTACATTTATTTATTCTAGTAATTAGCTTAATAATTTTGTTTTACTAGAAGAAAAGACATATTTTTCTTAGAAATTTCGTTACGAATAAAACTTTGTATTTAATTAAACAGCACCTTACATTTAATTTGTTTTTTTTTTGAAGATAATACATTTTCATTTTTTTTCTATTTGGTTTTCGGGCGATGATAACCATCGAAAATTCAAATAAAATTCTCCACTTAATTTTTTTTCATTTCATTTTATTTTTTTATTCTAGTTTTTACTTCCTTGTACGAAGTAAAGGAAGTATAGTAATCGCGAAAAATTTCGGTTTTCAGATTACAACGGAAATATCCATTTTGACCATCCCTGATTCCATTTTGACTAATTTTGGGGTGACGTCTTTTTCTTTTGTTGTAATTGGAGCAAGTTAAGCTCACCGCTCTCTGTCACCCCGAGGCCGCACCGGCAATTAAGCATAACTCAGCCCCGGGGCGGAAGTTCCGATAAATGAATCGGATCATCTACCAACACCTTCACCCTCTTGATTCTGGTGACTCGAAGTTCTTTTATCGCTCACTCCAGACCAGAAGGATCGCGGAATCCCCTTGCTTCATCATCCCAGCCCATCCCTGCAAGCAAGGACGGACTACAATTCCACAGAACAGGGTGACGTCTGTACGTATGTATCTCACAAAACTCAAAAACTCAAAAATGATTAGTCTTAGAATGTTACAATTTTGTATTTAGGACTGTTGTAACATCTAGTCACCTTCCCTTTTGATTGCAATCGACTGGGCCAAAAATGTGTATGCAGTCAGACCTCTAAATAAAGCGAAGTTTCAATTTTGAAACATTTAAATTTTTGACTTTTTCTTAACTGTAGTCATAAGGAAGGCTTCACTGAGAGCTTTCCAACGATATATCATTAGAGGTGCTTTTTTTCATTGGTTCCAAAATTATTGCCAAATAATACTTTAATAAAATATTTGGATCTTGCAAGGGGAAGGCGCATCGGTTCGAATCCGACTTCATATACTTATAATTTAAATGTATTAATTTATTTATTCACCTATGATTGTAAAAAAAAAAAAAAATTATAAATATTATTTCAATAATAATAATAATAACGATACAAAAGATGAAAAAAAAATCCGAAGTTAGTGAAATAAAATTTTATATACTTTCCATTTTTACTATCAGAGGTTAATATTTATTAATAAATCAATATATTTAGTTGAAAAAAAAAAAAAACATAAAAAAAATTATGTAGATGAAGTCTGATTCGAACCGATGTGTGCATGGTTACAAATCCGGGATATGTTCTCACTTAAAAACATATATCTACATGAGGAAGTGAAACAAAATTACTGTATAAACTAATATAAAATGCTAAGGATATTTTTAGGGCCATTTTTCTTGACTATAATTGAATATTGCGTGTTAGTATTTTGCAATAAAGACACAAACAGTGTACTATTCACACATGCAATACGATTGAAATCGGTGTACCGAAGCCCGTGCCTTCCCCTTGTTAGCTGTGAACATTAAACTTGGAAAGAAGCGCATGCAAAAGCGATTAATAAACCAAAATGATTAATAACCCACGGAGTTGGTCTAGTAGTAAATTCGTCTTCGCAAACCAGCTGATTTCGAAGTCGAAGTTCTTAGGTTTAAATCCTAATAAACGTTTTATTCGGATTTGATTACTAGATCGTGGATACCGGTTTAGAAAAAAAAAAAAAACATATAGAAAATATATGTTAAAACTCAGTAAATTCTGTCATTCAAATTTCTTTCCGGCTGGATTTTTTAAATGATTTTTTTTTTTTTTAATAAAAAAGGAGTGGAAATTTTTCTTTTATTTTACCTAGAATTACGATTATAATTAATTATAATCATTACATTATAATTTTAAGATTTAAAAAATTTTCCATAGATATGATTTCCTGAAATCATTCCTGATAATGCTGATTCCTGGATTTTTGTTTATTTTTAATTACATTAATTTTTATTTCTTTATATACATTTCTCAAGGATGTAATTATCCATAAATAAGTGATATTATTTGCAAAATGTTTTCTTTATGTTAAAAGAAAAAAAAAGGTTACGACTTAATATTGCATCTTTATGGTGGTGTATTATTATTATTATTATTATTCAATTAAGATTTTATCATCTTAATTAATTATTGTTCGTAAAATTTATCTTCCGTTTCGTGCTCGAATGTATTTATAAAAGTTAATGTTTGTGTTAATTTAAAGGAGTGTTTCTAACAGGTGAATAAAGAGTTTTAATATTTAGTTGTTTTATTGGCTACAAAATAGTTATGACAAACCGTTGTTGTCGGTAGTGGTTGGTTTTTTAGAACAACATCGGAAGGATTTAAAAACGGTCGGTAATAAAAGCTTTAGTAGAAGGTCAAACGGTTGGTTACTGCTCGTTGAAAAGTGAGAGAGAAAAAAGTGCGAGAGAGAAATTTCGAGTATCTTGAGAGACACTACCGAGTGATATTAGTGGATGGTAGGTGACGGTGATACTATGGGTAAAAGAGAGTTGGTTTTTCAAGAGTAAATGAAAACCTAATAGCAGATGTATGCAGTTTATATAACTTCTCACTATCCTTTTCCTTCTTTTAAACATGTAATTACTATACCCGAGCGGTGGTACGATTTCAAATTCTTATCGCAAGCGCGCACGTAATAACCTTACCAACAATTTCCTTAGGGGCGGGTATAGTCGGTTAAAAGGGTGGTTTCGTTTTGTAGACCGGGAGATACGAGGGTGTTTTACGGTGAGAAAGAAATAGAGAGAGAGTTGTTGCTTACTGCCGTAAAGTTTTATACCACCATTAAGGGCGCTAGTGTCGCCGGAAGGGGTATATCTTTAAAGAGTCATAAAACACCCGCCACTTCGCAATAACCATCCGTTTTCCCCACTCAATATTCCAGCCCTTTACTTACTACATATATAAATATATATTCTTTTACATTGCATATATTGTCTGCTTTTATGTTATCCCACAAACTATCCAAATTTCTTATTTTTTATTTATATATTGCATTTATTTTTTATTTTTTGAAAAAACTTAAATTATTTGCGATACTTTTTGGTATATAACTTTGTTAAAATTATAACAATATTTTTATTTATTTATTTTTTTTTTATAATCACAGATAAGTTGTAACATTTAACTTCATTTTGTTTCTTATAAAAAAATCTGAAATTGTAATTATAAGGTAATTAATATTTCATGTTGTAAAACATGTATATTGTTATTTTATTTTATTATTTTTTTTTTACCGACATTTTTAAGAAAATTAAGGTATTACTTTCAGTCGCATGATGGGGGAGTTGGGGTGAAAGTGGATTTTCTTTGTTTTTAGGTATGAGGAATACGAAAATATCATTCACTTCGATTGAAGTTTCCTTAAATATATATACACACACAATTTTGTGTTTGAAATCTTCAGAACTACTTGATCCAATTTTATTGAAATTTAAATATGCTACAGAAGTTGTATCTGAGTTTTTCATGTGAAAATTTGATAATTGGTTGAGTCGTTCTTCAGTTACGCTTACTTTAAGATCAAACAATTTGAACGGAACATGTTAAAGCGTGGTTCGTTATGATACAGCAAGTTTGAACGTTGACGGTTCTTTATTTTCAGTATCTTTTGTTAGCAATATTAAACCAAATTAAAAAAAAAATATATTAAAATCAAATTAAATTGACGAAAGTCGGTCTTCTTGCTCAGAACTGCGCAAGAGTTTTTAAGTCCAAATCAACAGATTTTTAATAGGCTACAAATGTATTTTATTATATAATAATGATTTTATTCTGAATTTTCTGTCATTTTTTTTTTATCAGTCATTTGACTAGACTTGTTTTTTTTATAAGTTTGAAACCTACTATCTCGCTTCATAATAATAGTAAAAATGGAGGATAATTTTATTTTGTTCTCCATTCTTTTTCTTGTTGACCTATTCAACTTCATTTCGTTGTTGAACGTGCTCTTAAGAACCGAAGTAAATTAAAAAGAAAATTATTTTCCCTAAATCGATTTCTTACAAGTTTAAAATGAAAAATGAGTCCTTAATTATAAAACTATTCCAGTTATTATTTCTCTGAATATATTTGCCTTGAGACAAGAGGTCCTTTGCACCATGGCTGTGTCACCATTATCCGATATTCTTAGCTAAATTTTTGAGTTGGTGATATCGCTCTTTTTCTTTTTAGATCATATGTATAATCGTATTCTCTTTAATCTTTTTTTATTTTTACATTTTCTATTGATCTTTGTTGCATTATTTTAATCAATTCTTCTCACATGATATGTCCCAGTTAGGTTTCTTATTCTGAACTATATAACTAGATATGTACTAGTTTTTTTTAAATTTATTTTTTTAAATATTCATTTCTGTTTGAAAAAAATGTATAATAAAATCATCTATATCTTCATCTCTATAATAGCGTCATCTGGAGTAGCTGATAACCAGAAAACCATAGATAAAAATCGTTTAAATTGGGTGAGAACATTATAAAAAAAATTTAGTTATTAGAACTTTAATAAAACCTTTGTCTGTGCGTTTCAGTTTGATAAAAATAATGTTACATTTCATTTTTATTGTTGAATATTATTATTATTATTATTGTTATTTTAAATGATTATAATGAAATGAAATTGAAGAATTTATGAGAATAGTGATTTTGTAATGAACTCCTTGTTTTTTTAATCTATTTATGGATTAAGTTATTTAGCTTAATAGAGTTATGATGCAATTCGGCATCATCGCCGAGTTGCCTATGTTATTCAGCAATAAAAGATAATTATTATAACCTGTATTTCATATCACAACAGTGACATGAAATGATGTAATAAATGTTTAATATGAAAGCTTTAATATATTTGTTATGTTATATTAAGGGCACTTTTATTTTATTATTTTGATGTTATTTTTGTAACCTATACTTAAATCCACCGGGTTGGTCTAGTAGTGAACTCATCACCGCTAATCAGCTGATTTGGAAGTCGAGAGTTCTACGGCTCAAATCCTAGTAAAGGCAGTTAGTTACTTTTATACGGATTTGAACACTAGATCCTTGGGTACCACGGTTCTTTTGTGGTTGGGTTTCAATTAACCACATATCTCAGGAATGGTTGACCTGAGACTGTACAAGACTGCACTTCATTTACTTCATAATTATCATATTAATACCTTAAGATGGTTCCGGAGACTAAACAGAAAAAGAGGGTGTAACCTAAACTTGAAATTCCTTACATCATTCATTCATATCATATTTTATTTCTTTGCATTTTTCAATGTACGTGATTTTGATAATTTAATTTACAGTTATTCCTGGTAAGTCTGTTTAGACTGCTGTTACCTCTTTATGGTTTTCTTTACGTTTTAACATATTTTATACACATTTAAAAGAGAAACTTTTTTCCTTTATTTTGTGGCAAAGACGTTAGGTAATAGGAATTCTGTTTTGAAATCAGATACGGCTAAACACAGATATAATAAAATACAACACTATTCATAACAATCAAACGAGTGAAATGATTTAATCAAAATAGAATAGTTAAAATTCCGAACAATATATTACTATTTTTTTTTTCTTCTCAAAATCAATATAAATATATAATTAATGAATTTATACGTTCTATTACTATGTAAAAGTAAGATTCCATCAGTGTACTTTAAATCAAATCTACAAAATTGTTAGGGGAAGGAGAGAAAGTTGTAAAGTAAGGATGTATAGTCAAAAAGCTGGCATTGTACTGCATGATATTCTCGGTTACACGGGTCAAATCATGCAATAACTTGCAAAATTATTTCTGTATTTTAGGTCCGGGAGTCTGTATTTTTAAAGGATTGTTAATGTTTCTTGATAGCTCTATATATGAAGTATAAACTTTTGACAAATATCTAAACGGAAGGGAGATAGAACAAAAGGACAAAAAAGATGTATTTCAATTTTAAAAGATGGGGGTTGATTTTTAACAATTGTTTTTGGATATTTTTATATCATTGTATGTAAAAAATTTGTTTTAGTAAAGTTTTTTTTCTAAACTTCCTCTGAGGAAAATCAAAATTGGTTTTTCATAAAACCAATGTTATCCCAAAATGGTATATCATCCCATCCCTTTAACGAATTTTGAAAAAAAATAATATATCAGTTCCTCGGATATAGAAATATTTGAGCCAAATTTGAATAAAATCCGTCGGTCATTCGTGATATATAAGATCAAAAGCATTGCCACGCACATACGTACATACTTATTTTTTCGTCTAGATGAACTAGTAGATAAAACGTAAAGGTTTGCAAAAAAAAAACCCATATCCAATTTTTAGACACGATCACCATACTCTCGCTTTTAATAAAGCTATTCTTCGTATATTCGCTGAGAAAGCAAATGGAAAGATTTATTATAATCATTGAAGAAATCGGTCTTGTTTTGTCGCAAATGAAGACCAAGATTTTTTATAATGACTGCTCAGGCATTGGGTACTCGTCCCTTGTAAATTTTCTTGGTCCTGTAAATTTTTGTTCAAATTTGTGTCGGGTTTAATGATTCAAATTATATGAGATTAGCTTCACCATGTTCAATAATGAAGAATTACAATCTCTAATAATTATTATTTTACAAATTATTTAATTAGTATATTACAGACAGACACAGAAGTTAAGAATATCTATCTAAACAAAAAAAAAATCTTGCGTCCGCCCAAGAAGACCGACTTTTCGTTTTTTTATTTTGTATAATTTTTTGCGAAAGAAATATTCAAAACATATTTTAAATGAGAAAACCAAAAGAGTTTTATAATATATATTTTTTTTAAATTTAATATTGAAATATATTTTTTGTTTATGAGAAAATTAAATTATTATAACCGTAATTTGATGAAATAATTAATAATAACAAGTACACCCTTCACACATGCTTCAAGTTTAAAATCGCTTACCACTGTCATTCACTGCATAAATGCGTATAAAAAATACACTAATGCAAAGTCAACATAACCTGAAATTGAGGTTATGTTATCTATTGTCGACCTTAAGTTGAGTGTAACTGAAGAATGTCTCAATCAATTTTCATCAAATTTTCACATACACAACTTCAGATACACTAATAAAACATATTTAAATTTCTTTCAAATTGGTCTAGTAGTTTGGATATTTTCTAGTCATAAAAATTTTCAGATCTTTTTGAACAATTGAGCTTAACTCAAGGATTGAATCAGTCGTCATAAAATTCATACGTGCACAACTTCAGATACACTATTACAGCCTATCTAAATTTTAATGAAATTGATGTATTATGTTTATGGAGATTTTGGAGCAGCAAAATTTTATACATGTTATTTTAGGGATATTTGAGCAACCCAATCTTATATACGAATTGTATTTTCATAATCCTTATATCTTAAAATGTAAAGAAAATTCAATTTCACTTTCCAATCCCATCATGCGACCGAAATACCATAATTTTCTTCAAAAAGACTGTAAAAAATTCCAGTATTATTTAGTTTAACATAACATAAATAAAACGGAATAAAATTTAAAAAAATAGATATATATAAATCATAGAATAAATTTTATAAAGTTTTATACATTAAACAGAGATTTCGTAACTTCCTTGCCTGATCGAAACAATTTATCTTACATGTACACTATTATTTTGTATTAAAGTCAATGGTTTTGCGTTCCTTCAATGGTGATAATAAATCATCCATATTTGACTACACATCCTGTACTTTTTTTTTATTAAAGAAAATAAATGTGACATTTATTTGGGAACAATTTATAAAATCATTTAATGATTATCAACAAAAATTAGATAAGAATTTTTTTTTTAGTAAATTTATTTTACTGAATTTGATTTTCCTGCCTCCCTTTGATATTACTCTTTTGATTTTTATTAGCAAGAATTTATCGCGTGACATTTAAATTGTACACCTAAAATTCTCTCTACTAATATTTTGGTAATTATAATATTTCCATTATTAATTGATCCATTGGCTGCATTCTAAACTAAACGGTTAAATAATGTAATAGATTAAATAAATAATTTTTCAATTGTTCGATTATGAAAATACAATTTATAAATCGTTTATATTTTACCACTGTTATAATTTTATTAATATATTATCTTACCATTGTTTGAATGAATCGATATATTGTAATGTAATTCTTGCAGTTTATATTATTAAAATAATCGTATTATTTATGCTGAAAATAATTTTCAATTATAATTCATGCGTTGCGCCGTTTATAATTCATATCAGTAGTGGTACAACACGAAACATTATGGAAATTTACTTTGAAAATGCTAATTAAATATGTTTTTGCATTATTTAGTTTCAAAACTTTGTCTTGTTTATTTAAGTCAGTTGTAATTATATATGTACAGTATTGTACGTGTGTGTGTGTGTGTGTGTGTGTGTGTGTGTGTGTATTAGCTTGTACTAATAAGTTAACAAAACTCATACGCATGCTTGGTTGAGTAAAATACACGTAGACACATACAGTTCGTATAGGTTAGAAGAGTTGGGTAGATAGACGGAAAGGAAATGAGAGCGTAGAGTGAGAACGAATTGGTGGAGGAGGGATATGTAGATTAAATACACAAGCACAGAAGAGAATAATGAATACGGCTAGTAGTGTCTACAGACTTTGCGAGAATTCCAAATGAATTAATTTACCTAATGATGAACATGCCTCCGACTAACTCCGTCTCACTCTCTCTTTTTCCTTTTTTTCATGTATTTTTTTATTTTATTTCCTTTCGTTTTACAGACCTTTTTTTTAATTTCACTCAATTTCTCGTCGTTTCAGACTGTACTTACTATGTTCTTTTTTTATGAGATACCATCAGAGAGGTTTTATTTTATTTTACCTTTTATTAATTCACTTACTCCACCATACACTATTTATTGTTAAAAATATTTTTAAAAATAAAGTTTTGTTAACGGATTAATTTATATATTATATACAACTATTAATGGCTCTCTCTAACCATTACATGACTAGAAATTATTCATTCCCAAAAATTAGGTAAAAGAAAAAACTTGAGTTTGCAAAATTGAAAAAAATGTTTAATTTTTTTAATTTTGCAAACTTTCAATTGATACTATTATGTATTATGTGGTCATAATTTTTAAATATATGGATACATATGTGTGCTTGAAGTTACATTCAACTCGTCACATTAAAATTTTCACATAATTTTCGTATTGAATCAGTTTCGGGCATTAACCGTCCGATTATATCTTCATCAGTTCAACAACTGTGTTTTAAGTTTTTTAACATTTTCGTAATTGCCTTATAGGATTAAAAAGTGAGGGAAAAATTCCACAACGAGAGTTTTAAAAGATATTATAATAAGTTAGTAATTATTTTACTATCTTTCGAAACTCTCGTTCTATAAAATTTTAATAAGTCTCGAAAATTAAATCTTTTAATGTTATTATTTTAATTTAAAAATTTCTCAATTTGATTATGAAGAGATCTTCTGAGGTAATCAACAATAAGATAAAAGTATAATTTTGAGGTATAATTTCTTAGTAAGTTTTTTTACGAAAAAACTGTTTTATTTTTTGTCAGTATACGAGCGTATTTAGCCAGTTTGAAAAGGAATGCCCACTTGTCTTGTTTGATTGTCATTTTACAGCACGGATAGGATACATTTTACAGCATAGTATGTAGGATTTTACCCGCTTATTATTTTTTTGTTTGAATTGTAAAGTTTTTTTTAACAAAAAAAATATATCATATCTTTATAATTTAAAAATATGATTTTTAACAATTTACGTATAAGTAAGTGGTGTAGAACACATTCCAGTTCGAAGTCTATAAAATTTCGCTTTGTTGTATGTTGTTAAATGCTATATCCAAAGTAAATGTCATGATAATCATAGTTGTATGAAACTTCTCTGATGATATTCTGTATAAAAAAATAATTATTTTTTTTAAGTGGTGTTTGGTTTATCTTTTTTAGGTTGTTTGTTTGTTATTGATATTGTTATCCTTTTTTTGCTTAAAAAATAAAAATCAGTAACTTTATACGTATTTACGGATCTATATTTGAGTACGGTAGGTTATAACGTTTGTAGAAAAGCTTTGGTAACACATTGTAGATACGTAAGCGGATGAAGTAGTGAGTTGTTGGCTACATAAGAGGGATGGTAACAGCGAGGTAGAAGGAAAAAGATGTATAGAGAGAGAGGAAGTGAGTTGGGTTTATCGATCTGCTAAGAGAATGCCCTAATCCCTGTTGTCAAGTAATTGCCGACACAATCAAGTGTTGTACTTACCCTATTTGTTTTAATACAAGCAGCCGCCTCGCTATACTTCTCTCGCTTACTCTTCCACTCATTCTCTCGTTCTATCTCTTTCTTCCCCCATTTTCCCTACGCCCTCATTCTACTCTTATTCCTCCATAAGCTCCACTCAGCTATTCTAGAATCCTCTTAAGTGTATATACCTCATCTTTCTATATACTGTACTTCCCCTCCTCTGCTAATGATGTACTTCTATGCTCCTGTACTTCTTTAACCGACTGTATCTCTTTTCACAGATCATTGTATTTATTCTTTTCTTTCTTTTCAATTTATTTTACTTAACCGAGTAAATCTTTATAATAAAATAACCTCTGTTGTTGTTATTATTATTTCCACTTCATATCATTCACTTGTACCTTTCTTTTCTTTTATTTGCCATGCACAGCTATTTTTTTGTTTGAAATTATATATTAAAAAAAAAAAAAAAAATATCCAAAAAAATATACTATTTTATTATGTCATTTTTAATTTTGTATTATTATTTATGTATAACTAATTGGTTAATTATTAACTGATTAAAAATATGAAATACGTCTATTTTCATTGTGTTGAAAACCGTATTTTTATTTTTTCATTGACAATTTTTATTTTTGATTCATAAAATGAATTGTATTTTGAATTTTTTTTTGCATTTAATATGTATAATTCTTATTGAAGATAAGTAATCAACATTCCTTATATTTAATTAAAGTTTATCACATTGATTTAGTACTATATAGATTTTAGTAAGATAATAACTTAAAATAATTTGTCATTGAGGGTCTGTTAAAATGGGGGGAGGTTTGATCATATCTAATGATAAAATTAATCAGATAAAATATACAGACATATATATATATATATATAAAACCTTCTGGGTTAGTTTAGTGATTAAACTCTCATCGTAAAATCAGCTAATTGGCGAGACCTCCAAGGTTCAAATCCTTGTAAAGGCAGTTGCTCTTATATGGATTTGAATACTAACCTGTGGATACCGGTGTTTTTTTGATGGTTGGGCCACCCTGGAGCTTAGAGGCCGAGGGGAAGATTGGCCACTCATAAGCGGTGAGTCGATGTGGCGAGAGCCTCATTGCCGA
>JAAAKQ030474204.1:17342-39070 GCA_010016005.3 Zanna intricata | reverse complement strand
TGTTATTTTTAGCAACATAAATTTTAATGTATTCATTATATTTAATTTTATAGTCCTTAGTCCTTTTCATTATTTTTATTATAGTTTTGCTTTATATATTTTATAATATAGTTATTTGGTTTATATGATTTTTTTATATTTATTTTTACCATACACATTAGTAAATTTTTTCTATTATTTATTTTTATAACTGTATTCTAGGAAAAAAACAATTACTAATCTCAGTGTTGTTTTCTTGTTGTTGTATTTCAGTAAAACTATCATGTTACTTTAGAATCCGTTTTTTATAGACTTTTTCTATAATTTTATCATCAAAACAATTAAATATTGCTATCTGTTTTATTTAATGTATTTATTTTTTGAGTTTAGCTCTATTGCTTTGTAAAACTAGAGAAACACAAAGAGAAATTAAAAAAAAAAACCTTTTGATAGAAAAATAAATCATGGAATTATAACAGTATCACAATGCAATACAAAATTTATATTATAAAAATTATAATAAACTAGATTCTTATAACAGTAATTATAATAGTTATCAAAAACAAAAAAAAACAGAATTAAATAAGAATTTTAATAACTTTACCAATATATCTTTTGGTAATAAAGAAAAATTAATTATTTCAAACACTTTCCAATTTAATTTAAATGATAGTAACACATGACGTATAATATAATTAAAAATTTATAGAGAATATAAAATTACAAGTATGGAAATTTTTGGATAAGAATCAAATAAAATATATAATTAGCCATAATATAAAAATACAATAAAACAATATAAATAATTAACAAATGATAAAATTTAAGAACAAGATTAATAATACACAAATAATTACATACAAAAATAAGTACAAAGAACTTATGGTTAAGTACAATGAAGAAAATGATTTTAAAGTAATAAAAGACCTGACAAACAAATATTTAAAAATTCTAAAAGATTTAATAATACCTAAATATAAATCAATATTTAATTATGATAATAAATTAGGTTATTAATCAAGATTACATCCACACGTACCATCACCTCCAAAACTTACCGAATTGCCAAAATAATTATGTAATAAATAAATATATAAAATATAATAAATAGATATGTGATATTAACATAAGATGTTCTATAAGTCTATTAATAAATTTTAGAATAGTACACATATACATATATATTTACAGCGAAAATTCTTAAGAGTAAAAATGAATGTTAAATATAAAAATACTGTAAAAAAAATGGTTACAAAGTCATAAATAAGTTAAAATTCTATTAAACTTCACTCTAACACTAAAATTGTAAGTTATGATATCACGAACATGTACCCTAATATACCAGTTGATAAAACAATATAAATAATAAAAAGCATTTTAAAGAAAACTACAAAATTCTGCAGCAGTTCTCAACCTAGAGATCACAGTGATATGAAAGAGTAGTTGTGAAATTATCCTACAATTTTACATATATACTTGAATTAATTTATGGAAAAAAAACAATTATTATAAATATTTTAATTACATTTATAAGTACACATATAACGAAAATAAATTGGTTGTATTTGTTTTTCATTTAAAAATTTCTCCATACAAGGATCTGTGTTAAAAACGTACAAAAGCAAATTGTTTTTAAGAGAAAAAGAAGATTCCTATATTTAATTTTTAGGGCAACCATAAACAAAAACCCTTTCACAGAAGTAAGACATTGTGAAAGAAGCATTTAATATTTTAAACACTTCTGTAATTAAATTTCCACTATCACTTTGATGAGCAAGCCAAAATGTATCTAAATCTTCAGATGTGAATTGTAGTTGTAACATTTTATCGGCAGACATTTCAATGAGCTGGTCATGAATTTCAACTAGTAATCATTGCAGCTGCAAGAACATTTTCTCTGAACAGATTCAGTACCAATCTCTTCAAAAAATCATTTTCATCTTCTGAGAAATACTCCACTAACTGAACTTTTGGCTCGTCCAAATGTACCTTCATGCTATCTACACCATATTGAATAATAGTGTTGTCTTCATCAAAGTTTTTCTCAATACGATCAGAAGTGAGCGGAAACATTTAAAAACTTTTGCTTTAAAGGCAAATAATCCAGACATCAAGCTTCTTAATGAAAGCATGAACTACCTGTTGTTAATAAAATGTTATCAGCATGTATGTATGTTATGTTAAAATAAATCAGCTAAGTAAGCCAACAGCTACAAATACTCATTCAGTAAAAATCATTGAGAAGGGCATTTGTTTATCTTGAAAAATATTATTAATTTATCTTGCAATTCCGATAATCGGTTTAATACGTTCCCTCAAAATAATCATCTGACTTCTGTATGGAAAAGAAGAGTTTTTTTGCTCATTTTAACAAAAGTTTAGCAAACAACGAACAACATGTTCTGTAATGAAATTAACCATTTTCACAGGTTTAAAAAAATTTGAGATTTTCCAGCATATTTTTTGTGGCAAGAGCATGTCTATGAAGGAAGCAATATGTCCATTCTGCCTTTGATATAAGATGAACTTTAAATTTTTTCAGAAATCCACTGTTCTAACCTGTTATCGCCTTTGCATCATCTCTACATACTGCAATACATTTTGTCCAAATTATATAACACTTTTTAGTAGCGTCACAAAAAATATCAAAAAGACACTGTGTCCTGTTGCAGGGCAGGTACTGATTTGCAAAACAATATATTTTCTTTGATTGATTTGTCCCTATTGCTTTCATATCTCACAAAACACTAGATGTTTGCCATATCTGTTGATTCAACAAATTGAATACAAAAAAACTCCCTTGCTGAATTATCTGATCATGAACATTAACAGCCATGTATTGATTTGCCTTGATACTGTGTCATTAGAAAGCAAAATTTTTTTTGCTTCTTCCATACCCAATAAAAAACTGACCATATCAATTGCAACAGACAATATGAGGTTTTCTGCAATTGCATGGGGTTTAGACATCCTAGTTACTCTTATTGTTATGAGATAATATGTTTCCAGTGAATTTTTATTGCTATGGTTTTATTTATAAATAGAAGCTTGTTGATTTCTCAAAGTATATAATTTTCTTTTAAAAAATTTCAAGGGTTTGCTTTTATCACCCTGATGTTTAGTTTCTTAATGCTAAATTAATATTGAAGCTTCATGCTTTCATTGGAGAGAATACAGAAGCAAATAATACACAGTGGTTTTCCATCTGAGGTAAAACCATAATTTAAATAACTGTCATTGTACAATTTTGTCTTTTACCATTCGATTCACTGTATATAGATGGCCCACTTCATTTTTTTTACAAATTTATCCATTTTGCATAAGAATCTAATTTAAAAAAGACCAGTTACACAATTTTACTGCATACTATAAAACTGAACTTCAATTATTATTTTCCATGAAACTGTGCTTTTAGAAACTTAAATAAAGAAACTAATGCACATGTTTCACATTCAAAACTAAACTGACTTTCTGCAATCCCTTATACCTCTTTTATACTTAATTTTATTCAAGCAGGCCAAATTACAAAGAGCATGTTAACATCAAGTAGAAACCAGTAAATTGCTGATGTTTGTACATTTCATATATACATGTTCATACCTATTGCTACCAACACAGTTGAATAGTTTTAATTAAGTCTTATTGGGTTAAGATGGGGGGGAGTCACAAAATATTCACTATTTATATTTTTTACTTTTTGGGAGTTACGGAGCTAAGAGGTTGAGAATCACTGCATTAATGCATTGATCACCATCATAAGGAATATCTCTCTTCAAAATTATTTTGAATACAAGAACAACTGTTAGTTACAAACACAAGTACCAATGGGAACCCTTATATCTGCAATTATGTCTGAGTTTTACAAAAAATTTTGAAAGTGTAACACTTCAGGGTAGACTGACTATGCACAAAGTAATATTACGGTAAAGACAGGTAATGCTTATTTTGGTTATATATATCCCAAGTACAGATAATGAACATTTGATCATTTTAATAAACTTAAAATGTATAGTGTTTTAATCCCGTCATTTGAAAAGACAGGTCAACTACCGAGAAATGTGGATCACGTCATTTGACAAACTTAGTATTTTCACGTAATTAAATGTAATATCATGTCAAAAGATGGAACCATACAATTCTAATACATACTATGTAATTTGTAGTACCCAAATTCAGAGTTAAATTGCATTTGTGTAGAATCAATTTTCTTTTTATCATTTCATTCCGAGTCGTAACCGATGTCGATGTCATCAGGTTCGTTTACATTTTGTGAATTAGTTACCACATTGGTTTACATTTTGAAATAAAAGTTACAATAGCTAATAATACAATTGTTTATAATAATACAATTGATGTTTTTTTATGATCTTCAACTTGATAATGAAGATATTCCTTTTGATGATGATGATGTGGATTTTGTAAATAAAGAGGACATTAACAGTACAGATAAGAAAATTTTCATAAATAACCTAAATTTATTTTGTTTTTCAAGTTGTTGTTAGTAAATTTTTCTTTTACATATTACTTCCTTTTAATTTGAATTATTTTGTTTACAATACATTTTTTTGTAAATAACATGTAAAAGCTTAGGCCCTCCTGTAGAAAAAAGACAAAACTATGTACATATAAAACGATAACCTACATCTGTTTTATTTTTCTGCTTATTTTTCTAACTTTTCTGTTTAATAGCATGTCAAACTGAATATATAATAGTAAATAACCTACATTTATAAATGAATAGCCTGCATTTATTTGCCTATATCTTGCCTATATCTATTTATTATATTTTTTCAAGTTATGTTTTTATTAAGACAAATTGTAACTAATAAACACATTATTAGTCATTCATTTGAATTGTTTTGTTTTTATTCATAAAAATATTATTGTCTTATTTTTATACATTATCATCAAAAAAATACTATAGCCCCATTTATAAAATATTGCTTTATTTATGTTTATTTTTTATTTGTTTCACAGATTCTGAAGAAAGTGAAGTTGACCAGAACAACAGGACACAGGTTGTTGGAAGTGATGATAATTGGACAACTGTAGATAAGATACCTGATATTGATATTTTTCGTGGTGATTATGGAATGACTGATGTTCCTGAGTTGGACAGTGAGATTTCTTTTTTATGGAATTTTTTCATTACTACATTGATAATGATTTGCTTCATCTCTTGAAGCAAGAAACTAACCTTTACACACAACAGAAACTAAGGCAGTTGAATGCTGCAGAAAAATGATTACTGGGCTGTAGGATGAATATGTAGAAGACAGTCACTATAGCTGAAATAAATAAATTTTTATTTATAATATTACACATGTCCATTGTTAAGAAAGCCACAGATATCTGACCACTGGTCCAACAGCCCTGTGGTATTGTGCGATTATTACCCTAATCTTTTGAGTAGGAACATATTTTTATTGATTATGGATAATTTTTACAAAAACAATAACAGTACTTTTGTGCTTAAAGGTGAGCCGGGCCATGTTCCTTTACATAAACTTAAACTGTGTCTGTGACTTGATGCCTTACAGAAAAAAATTCAAAAAGCTTACCTTCCTGGAGAAAATTTAACCATAGCTGAAGGGATGTGTAAATTTCATGGTAGAATATACTTTTAAACAGTACATGCCAAAAAGGCCAGCTAATATAGGATCAAACTGTTTATGTTATCATAGTTTACTAGTGGTTAATTTTTGGAATTTTTATATACACAGTGGACAAAGTAACACCATAGTTTATTTAACTAAAAATCTGCTTGGATCGTTGATAAATAATGGATGCATTTAATACACATATAGATTTTACATTAGCCCAGCATTAGCTTCAGAGGTAGAAAAGCTAAAAACTGGATTGGTGGGGACAACAACAAAAAACCGAAAAGACATATGCTGCCAAACAAAATACTAAGTTGCAGCATGGACAACAAGTGTTTTGCATGAAATACAATATTCTTTCATTACACTGGAAAGATAAGTAGCATTTGGGGTCGATCTATTAAAATACAAGATATCATATGGGGCTTACAAACACATAGGTCCATCAAGTGATAGCGGAAACTGGCCTTCCATATGATTCTCATATCTTTAGTTAATTCTTGCATTTTGTATAAACATGTAACTAAGAAAAAACTTAATACAAGCCAGTTCATAAAAAAATTGTGCTTCAACTTGGCGTGTTCAGAAGAAGAAGCAAATCGGCCAAGCACATCTGGAACTTAGCTGAGCTGACTTGCTATATGAAAACACTTATTAGAAAGTATTCCTGCACTTCCAGGAAAAAAGATGTCAAAGAATGTGCCACGTCTACTCTGAAAAGGGGACAAAAGAATGTGGGAAGGCAGCCAGAAAACATATAACATTCACTGCTGTGAATGTAAAGTGTGGCATTATGCAAAGAGCCATGTTTTAAACTTTTTCATAAAATAAAAATTATCTATAAGTGTATTTTTGTTTTCCAAACTAGTTAGTATATTTTAGTGATAGTGATAGTTTTAAAATAAAGAAATAAGAACTGAGAGTTAGTGACAATGAAAGTTTAAAGAAAGTGAGCCTCATGCCTAAAAATTCTTTTTTCGTATTAAAAACATGCTTCGAAAAATCCATTAAATGTTTTTATTCATGGTATTACAACAACTGCATACTAAATATACCATCTCAAACTAGAAGTTGTAAAGCTTCCAGTCATGTTAGTACCAATTATACATCTTTTTTAGATTTAATTTGACAAAGTTTCAAATATTGGCAAAACAGCTAGCATTCTATAAACGAGCTTATTTTTTATCCTAGCACTCTTAAATGTTAACAATTATAATAAAAATGTAAAATTTACATGCAAAATAGAAAATAATAGAAAAATGCATTTTTTAGATACTGAAATTGAAATAAAAACAATATTATACAAATATTAGTTTATAGACAACAAATAGTATTGCAATGCATGTAAATTCTAACCACCCATAGTCGCATGAAACTAGTACAATTAAAAAACAAGATATTTACAAAAGAAGTATTCACTAAACAAAAAACAATAACAATAAATTCAAAAAATAAATAGATGAAATAAAACCAATAGCAGTATTTAACCAGTTTTGATGATAAAATTATAAAAAAACGAATTATACAGCACAATGATAGTTTCACATATATACAATAATAAAATAACACAGAAATATAGCATACAATTATACAAATAAAGAAATAGAAACAATTACTAATTATATGACGAAAATAAATATAAAAAAAACTAAACCAAATAACAATACCTGTAAACCAACTACTACTATAACTATACGCCAAATAGCTTGATTTACTGATTGTAAAAATAATTTAAAAATTTCAGAGATTTTTAATAATGATAAAATACAAATATATTTGAAAAACATTACAAAATATAAATTTAAACAAAAGTATAAAATGATGAACCACAGACCATATTTCAAGATATTTTAATTAATGACATGGTTTGTAGCAGTTACAAAAAAGTCTGTGAACTCAGCAAGTGTGATGTTTAAAATTTACATCCTGATAGTAATGACAGTGAAGTTGTGTTATTACAAATTTTGTGGGTGCCGGCCCCTATGGCACGAGTGGTAGCGTCTCGACCTTTCATCTGGAGGTTCCAGGTTCGAATCCCGATCAGGCATGGCATTATCACACATGCTATACATCATTCATCTTCATCCTTTGATATAATACTTAACTGTGGTTCTGGAGGTTAAAAAAAAAAAATTGTGACTATTTTGATGGGGTTTATATTTTCTGGATTTTAATGTTTATTATTTGTTTGATGTAATTATAGAAATGTGACGAAGCAGAATCCCATGAAAGTCAACTATTAGTATTAGTTCATTTTTTAGGTTTTTGATATTGTATTTTGTTGTTAAGTTGTTATTATTGAATTCAATTATCAGAGTAATCAATGTGTTCATGAAATAATTAAATTTTTAAAAAATAAATAAATATATATAAAAAATCTACAGAAATATATCTATGATTACCATTTGAAATGCATGCAATAAATCAATGGCTAGGGAAAAAATAATGATAATGATAAATTCATTGATCAAAGTGTTTTGAAATTATTTGAGTATGCAAATTTAACATTATAATACAGTAACATTAGAATTACAAAAAAAAAAAAAAAAAATTGTAAACAAAAGATACAAACTCCTGAGAAAAATAATATGTAAAGAACAGTTGCAAACAAGACATAAATTATAAAAAGAAAAAACAAGAATTCACAAATAAATTTTTTCAAGAAATTTATTTTATTTATACAACTGATTTGCAAGCAAATAATTAAACATTTACTGCTATCTGAATAGTTAATTGAATGACAAAACATTACTGGAAAACAAGAATTTTTATGTGATCAATCTAAATTTTGGCAAATCAAAAGCCATTTCTTATATTATATGTATGTACATCAAGCTGTTAAAAACATAAGCCTTCATTAATTGAAATAAAGAAATGGAAAAAATGAATGTAGACCATGCAACTCAAAACTCATAGAAAATACGCCTTATAATTTGGCACTTACTATCTATATTATATTGTGCTAGTACAGTCACTTTATCAGCAGGTTTGGCTAGTTCATAAGCAGCTTCTTCTGCTGTTGCTTGGCGAAGATCAGTTCCATTATATTCAAGTATTCTATCTCCAGTTCTAAAAAATAAAATTAACATAATTATACTTCAGTAATTAAACAAATGAATAATTTTAAACAGTATCTTTGGTAATTTTCCATATTTTCACATTAACTAATTACGTTATTAAGAATAGAATTCTTTAACACACATCAACTAAATTTCACTATACACATGATTCTACTCAGGAGGATTCTATGCAAAGGAAATTATTTCAAATATGTCAAGAAAACAAAAGCTAGTTCGTTTAAATTTAAAAAATTAAACATTTTTAAATAATACAAGTAAAATAAACAGTTTTAAAGGGTGGATGGAATGGAAATATTGGTTAAAATTTATTTTAGATTGTATGAAAGACTAAGCTATTAAAAAATTCTTTGAAAATCAATGGAATTCTACAAGATTATTTTTCAAAATTTTCCTCTTACCTTAGACCTGCATTATATGCAAGTGAATTTTCCTGAACACTGTGGACATAAATACCAACAGCATTTCCACCAACTAAACTGATTCCTAAGTTGCTGCATTTACGAGTTTCAATCATTAGATATCTTGGATCATAAACAGGGGACTTTATTGGATCTTCAGTTGTCCTGAAAAAAATAAAAATCAACATTCAAACTCAAGATATCAAAATATTCAGTTAAAAACACAAATGTACAATTAATCTTTTAATTATATTAAACGTTTAACAAAACAAACTGAGTAATATAAGGTTCTGATCTCTTTCAATTAACACGAAAGCTTAACACCAATAAAGTCAAGTTTTAATATTAAAAATTGAATGGTCCTGTCATTAAGAAATTATTTATGTGCACCCTGTGGTAGACAGCTTCTTTCCAATTAAAATTCTATTACAAAATATAAAAAAATTGTTTTTCTAAACACAACAGAAAAAATGAAGACTGGAAAACTGCAAGATGAAATAAACATTTTAAGCAAACATAAAAAACTAATATTTTGAATGTTAAACAATATTACATATAAAATTCACAAATACATATATATATCTACAAAATAACTACATAACAATCATCAACTACATGTTAAAACACCTAAACGTAAAGTTATTAGGTTACAGTTATTATATGAAGTAGTAATGTATGTTGTACTTCAGACTACTGTATACAACCAATATCCTCATATATCTCTTTCTCATATAAATTCATTTTATCTTTTTAAATAAAACAGATAACATATTTTCTTATTCATCCTACCTATTCTTCACATTAAAACCAATAACATTAAGAATATAAAAATTTATCCAAGTATTTATAATTTCTGTTTCTTAAAAGTAAGAAAGTATCTTTTGGCAAATTTTGTTCATCTTCATTATTATTACTTCCCTTTCATTAACAGTAGGGTAAAAATGAAACAAGAGTAAAATAACATGGAACGTAACATGTTTAACTTACAAATTAAAATAAAAAGTAAATAAAAAAACTATTCTAACTTAAAAACAAAAATATTAAATTCCAAAAAGATTTCAATAAATATCTTTAGACACAAAAGCAAATCTTTTATTTACCACATACACTAAATACCAACACAGTGATGAGAAGAACCAAATCATCTAATACAACCAATAAATCATCTACTGGTGCTTCTATACAGTTCTGAGAGGAACAAAGATTTCATGAACATAGATATCATATTATTTTGAACAAAATAAAACTGATCAGAATTTAAGTTTTAGGAAACTAAATGGTAATACTTCTCCAGGAACCAGAAAGAAACTGCACATTTTGGAGTTGCAAGAAAGTACTTTAGATTTTTGTAATGTGAAATAAAACTCCAATTTTTTTTACATAAAGAATGAACTTTAAACAATTATATATTTTCCATTTTATATGATAACCTTTTACAATCTTTCTGGTAACTTCATTATTTCATGCTGATAGAACTTCTGGTCCTTAACAAACAAAAAGATGAACAAAGTGGAATTTCATAATCATTAGTGAAAGTTTTACCATTCAAAAAGTTTTGAAAATCTCTAAATAAATGGTAATCTGATGTAGCGAGATAAGGGCTCTAAGGACGATGAGACATCACTTCCCAAGCAAGCACCAATAATTTCCCACAAGTTACCAAAGATGTGTCAGGCCTTGTATTGTCTTGGTGAAACACAATTCCTGTGTGATTTGCCAATTCTGGTTGTTTTTCTTTAACTGCTTCCTTCAGTTCTATTTGTTGATAAAAAACATTTTAATTAATTATTTGGTTCCTTGGAAGCAGCTCAAAAGACACAATATCTTTGTAATCCTACAAAAATTGACAGCATGATTTCTTTCATGCAATTCAGCTTTCAAAGTGGCTTGTGCTGGTTAATCAATTTAGACCATGATTCGTTCTTAATTTATGTTAATGCAGATCATTATTGGTTGATGTTATTGTAGATGATCCATTATTCATCACCAGTGACGATTTCAAAATAGACTTAAAAGTTAAGTCAAACGTTATGAAGTTATAACGTTTGAGATGCATGTTGTGACCATTATAAATTTTGAGTAAAGATTTTATAGAATTTAAGTAAAATTGTATTTTTTGAATAATTTCTTTTGTCTTCAAAATTTTACTTTAGTACAGTACATATTTTTAAAATTGTAGTTAAATAAATTCATTGTGTCAGCGAAATAAGTTTTAAAGCAGAACAATTTAAATGTGATTCAGTTCTTAACATGTGTTCATGAATAAAAATAGAATTTAGTAGCTGTATGACATCATGCCTGCCATGGGAACCAAATCTTTTGCATGTGTAACAGTGCATTTGTGTGTGTACACAAGCTCACACGGACCGAGTATTAGCCAGGAATGTGATAGGGGCTAGACGAATTGCACAAAGAAAAAAATCATTCCATCTTGAGACCTGGTTGTGATAACATCATAGTGTGAAAAAAGTATAAAGTATAACGTATAAAGGATAATTTTGAGTACAATGAAATAATATTGCAGGTATGAGGATGTTTTTTTATAGTAAAGGCCTCTCCAAATCTAAATTACATCGGATCCGCTATGACAACTTCAAAATTTGTTTAATTATTAAAAACTACTTTAATGATAAAGTGAATTAAATAAATACTTTTATAGTTTTTTATTTAGAATTAATATTTACGGATTGGCCAATACCAAACTTATCTATGTAAAATATATGTACTGTATAAAATTAATGTATGTATTAATCTAAGAGTGTCTAGTTATAATATGTTAAGGGACTCGTGTTCCACTAGCAACATTAAGAAATTACAAACTTATCTGTTAAAGCCATAGTCAAGTACATCATTTCGCAGTCCTCGAACAAGTAATTAAATTTTCTTTAATATATTTTTTGTATTTAAAAAAATTTTTGTCTTTATTAAATTAATAATATAATAGTATACCTTACAATATCATAAATATTAATTTGTTGCAATTAGTAAATTTCTTTCAATTCATGCAGAATCCAAATATTGAGCTTCTTAAAGAGTCCCAAGTCATCTGATGTGATTTTCAATTATTGTGTGTAATAAATTTAACCTCTCTGCAATCTCTCATATATCTCTATATGATGATCTGACTCGATTGTGGCTTTGATTTAGTCTTCATCGACTTCAATAGTCTACCAGAAAGCTGAGTTAAAAATTTTCACAACAGAATTTTTTAAACCTTCTAACACCTGCATTCTGTTAAGCAATCAGCACCATAAACTTCAAACATCTCTTTATGAAGTATGTTTCTTGCCTTTATATAAATAAAAAAGTAAAATATCAAAACAATTCCGACATAATTAATTAATTTTCAACATATATTGCACTCCATGTTAAAATTGATCACAGATTAACAGATACAAACAAAGTTATGGGCAATTTGCTTCTAAATTAAAAGTGATGTTAAAATTAACCATAGACTAACAGGTGCAAACAAAATTATGTGCAATTTGCTACTGAAGCATGCTAAGTGACAAATATCAAATGCCAAAAGAAAAAAAAATCATAATGTTAATAAAAGACCTTTAAAACAAAAAAAAACTTTGTATTTGTGAAAACCGAAATTACTTTTATGCCAACCCCAATATATGAAAATGAATATTGACCAGTATTAACTTTTTTGTTACTAACTTTTATAAAAGAGATGCAAAATAAAAAAATAAAACCTATAACTGTATAACCTTGATAAAACTTGATTTCACTGAACTAAATTACACTTATATATAAAATGACTGATGAGATAGATTTGTTGTAATTTGTAGGAAAGAGAAACTGAAATATTACCTTTCATTAGTTTTCTGTCTAGAAAGAGTTGATATGGCTTGAGCTATCTGATTGTGAGTCAGCTGCAAAGGGCTAGATTTACGGTTTGTTCTTGGAGAATTGCAAGGTGTAGGAGAACCAGATCTGGTACAGCTACCACCACTACTTGAACTAGCAGTTCCTTCTAATTCATGATATTCTGAAAATTTGAGATAAAATTATAATTGTTAATGCTGTAAGAATGTTACATTTTTTTAAAATCAAAATATATAAATATATTTATATACTTAAATTTAGATATATATAAATATTTTTTTATACATAAACATACATATGATATTTGATAATAACACAAATTTTTTCCTTTCATTTCTTAAAAATATCATCAAATACTGCTAATAAAAAAGTAAAACTTTTTCCAAAAATTGTTATAAAAATAAGACTACCTCTACAGGTATGTCATAACAGGTTAGTTAGATTCTATAAATGATTACAATGAGGGGGTGTAAATACCAGATCCTTCCGAATATTTGTAAATGAAATGCCATTATGCTGGCCATTAAAACAACTTTTTTTATTTTTTTTTGGGGGGAGCGAAAAACGCAAAAACATTATCGGATTACACATAACATGGTAATAAAAAATTTAAATAAATCTACAATCTAAAGCTGTAAAAAATTAAAATAAAAAACTAAAAACTTTAAAACCAATATCACTAAAAAAATACTACTTATAACACATAGAAAAGTAAAGGCTAATTAAAATTGAAATATTACCTAGATCTTAAAACTAATATCAAACTAAGTCAACTAATATCAACTGGCCATAAACTAATTCAAAGATATTATTTTAACAACAAAAATTCAGAATTATTAAGTGATCTCAAACATGTTATAAAGGAGTATAATGCCAAATTTCTTTCTTTTTTAAAAAAAAAAAGAAAATACAACATAATCCTGTCTATCTTTCATGAAAAGGATAACAATTTCAATTTCATTCATAATTTAACCTTATTAAATCACATAATAATTTTTCCGATATGAATGAAAACTGAAAATAAGACACATTCTAATGCTAAGAGTACATTTCTATACAAATATTATACCAACAAATATATGTTGTATAGAAATTAATAAAAACTACTTAGTTAAAGAACGCATAGTATTCAAAATATAGATATAAAATAATTTAGCAATGTATCAACACTTAATTAGCTACAGGTAATATTATGTATACAAACACACTCATGATGATTTTTAAAAAAGATTTATGCTCTCACAAACCTGTTGCTGCTACTATTCAAATACTGCATCACAATTAATAAAACCGAAAAACTGGAATGATAAATCATGACTGATTGGAGAGAAAACTTTTCAAATTCTACTAAAATTTTTATCCTATCAATATTAAAATTAATATTAACAATATTAAAATTTTTATCCAATCCATAACAATAATTGAGTATATAAATTTAAATCTCAGCTAGCTAACTTACTCTCAGGGCTGTACTGGACAAGCATTGTTATGGAGTTTCCACACTGCCGTAACACATTAGCAGCTAGCTGATATGTAGCACTTCTCATGTTGATACCACAAACCTCAAGCAATTGATCACCAACCTGTAAATCAATAACAAACATAATACTTGATTTAATTCATGACAGTGCATCTTTTAAACCGTTTATCATCTTTCATATATACTAAAGACAGTATTTTAAGATTATATCAAATCACTAACTAATAATTACTAGATTAAGATATTTGTGTTTTAAAAAACTAAAGATAAGAAATAATTTAAAAAATCAAAACTAAAATTAACACAAGAAAAAACCAAACATAAGACAGATTCAGATTATTATAAAACAACTTTTTTGTAACATTTTCAATAAGACAACCAGAATTTAACCTAATCAGACATAAATATTTCACAAATATATCAGAGTTTGTAACAGAACTTTTTCTATTGTGCCAGCAGTACACGTCTATGAATAATTAATACTTTACTAATTAAAATGATTCCAACAACTCTAATCGGCCAACAGATCTGGATGAATATTATAAAAATTTGTTTATAAATATTATTTTCAAATTTTTACAAGTTTTTTTGAAGACAAATTAAATTAAATATACGAAAATAAACAATTTTTTAATCCTCTTACAGAGAAAAAAAAGTAAAATATAAAATTTATTTTCATTAAAGTTTATTTAATTTTATTAACATAAAGAATATAACTTCAATTACCACTTTTTAAATTGTTGGTGCAGAATGAGTAATGCAAAAAGAATAAAGAATTATACAGTCAGCACCAATACAAGTAAAAGAAAAATATCTGAGAATGAAATATAGTTTGTTTCCCATCATAACATTTAAAATGAGACCTTCAGTAGCACTTTTAAACAAAGTACATTTTTTAATCTATTTATTTGGGTATACAAAGTTCATCTCTGACTTCTTGCATCAAATTTCTTTTGGAACAGGACTTGTCAAAATTACACAACAAAATTAACATTCAAAGTAGTCCAAGCATTCCTAAAATTCCTTAATTTTTGCCTTCTTTCCAGCCACTAGATCAAACATATAACACTAATCACACTATTTATTATAAATATTATTCAAAACAAACAATTACATTTAGAAGAAGATCTTGTTTGAAAATAATAAGAATTATATTCCCAGTTTCATCAAGATCATATATCTCATCAAGGTCAATCACAGACTAAATTAATGATCAAAACATAACAAAGATTACTTCATGATCACTATAATTGTAGCAAATACTGTAGTGTAACCCTCTCGTCATTAAATGATAACAAGAAAAATGTGACAGACAAACAGAACAATTTTAATTTTTAAAGCATGCATTTTGTTCTGAACAAGATGGTATTCAATATCTTCATGACATGATTTTATAACACCAGAAATAATTCAAGAGACAGTAGTTAGGCAATTAATCTTTACATACAACCATATAATTATAAAACAATAACTTAATAACACAACCTGATTAAATTAAATACCTCTCCAAGAACATTTCACCCAAAAATTAGAAAAAACTAAATACATTTAGCAACTTTGACATTTGAAAATATTTCATTTAAAAAAAATTAATAAATAAAAAAATAAATATAATTTAGATTTAACACTGAAAAATGTCTTTCAAAACCAAAAAAATAATTTCAACTAATGATTAAAATATCATGCATGGGCAAATTTCTATCATTTAAAATTGTTATCCGTGTATTGTAGCACAGCTCAAAAACTGTAGCAAAAAAAAGCATTTTTTAGAATTACCATATATAAACTTTGTTAAATTGGCAATTAAATAAAAATTTCTAAAATATTTATAAAACATTTAATTCTGAGAAAACTGATAAAAATGTCAATAGAAACATAAATTTCAGAAATTTGATTTAAAATTAAATAAAATAGGACATAATGTGACCAGAAAACACTTAACTTTAAACAGAACAAAAATATTTTTATAATGCTAATATAAATATTTAATTTGAAAAACCAAAGATTATGCCAGTTTGTTGAATGCAGGATTCAGCACACGAATCCATGTTTCTTGAGCATTACTTGCAGCATCAGGTCTATTCTTATTATCTGCTGCAGTTTTCACGATGCAATTTCTTTTTTTACGCCAATATGTGGAGAATAAACCAGTTTCTTCAACCATCCCCAAAGGAAATAGTCTGATGATGTATTATTGAAAGATTATGGAGACAATCTTCCTGACCCATTTCAAACATTCAATCCATTGATTATTGTTATTACTTACTACACTGATTATTTACACATTACACTTCATTATTTATTATATTATTTACGTAATCTCTCTACATTAAAAAAAAAAGTAAGCTGGTATAAAATCATGAATAGTTTCATCTCCTGTTTACGTGCAACTGGATTAACTTCCAAGCATACAAGCAGATTCATTTGCAAGAAATATAAATACTTCTATACTCCTGAAAGTCTTGGGTTAAGAAAAAAAGGGCTGTAGAGATTGCCACCAAGATTACAACACAAATTAAACTGAAAAATGTAATGAGATTCATTATAGTAGTCTCAAGAGTTTTCTTCAGTTTGATGTGTAGGCAATTCCACAATTGAAAATTTAATTTTTTGTAACAGTCAATACATTCGAACCAGAATATGACCAAGGAATTTGGAATTGTATCCATATATTCTAATTAAGGATAGAAGAAGGTTTCCTGCTCTTATGATCTGGCAGTATTATTGTTTGTACATGCATTATATGAAATAACTGTAATTGTTGCTCCCATAATTTTCATCACAGACTTTGTTTATAAAACATAATGTGACAACCATCATCTAGTGCTTGTAATAGGAGATAAGGGTATAGCAAATATTTCTTCTTCAGAATACTTGTTTCTCTAAGATTTTCCCTGTAACTTCAAAGATTTTATGAACAAGTATTCTTGTTCATTTTATTAAAGTATTCTTGAACTGCAGTTATATTATTTTTATTTGCTTTACCATATCTTTATGCATCCCACTCAATTCTTTCAATCAATTCACTGTAAATTATGTTGTTTGCTGTTACACGTAATAGAAGATTAAACTATTTTTAACTGTTAACAGCAACATAAAGCTGTTCACAAAATTATTAATATACTCATACAATACCCAAAACTTAATGGCTAATAAGTGTTATTGTTAACCCGTGAAAAAACTCTCACATAATTTAATGTTTTAGAAGTTTTTATTTTTGGTTATTATTTATTTAAGCTTTATAAAAAAAATATTTGTCCTGTCTACAACTGCAACATCTTTCTGTCATGTTTTGTTTCGAATTTGCCAACTTTTTTAAACTTGTATTTGTTTTCTATAGACTTTATTTACATCAAATTTCTCAGCATTCAATTTTCTGCCAATTTTGTTATGTCATTTTATTTCTTATTACCAATTTTAAAGAGTTAATTTACGGTAAACCTACAAAAAGAATTTCAGATCTAACTTTTTGGAATCGGCAACAATTTTACTAGAAACCATTATGTACAGTTCTCATACTTATTTTACCAAATTTTTCAGATTATAAAACCACCAAATTTGCCTCATAATGATGTATACTGCAAAGTCAAATCTCTTCTGACATAACAGAAAAAGTTAATGAACAGATTCTACCTGTAGACCGACTTGAGATGCCAAGCTATGTTCGCTTACAGTCGATACAAAAACTCCACCGCTTTCTAGACATGAAATTTGAATTCCAAGGGGCTCAACTGATTTATCTATATGAACTTTACGCAGCTCACCAGGAAGTGGTCTGGAAAAAAATTCATAAACTAATACACAAACACTAAATTTAATTTACATTGAAAAAAAATAACAACAAAAACACAGGAAAACAAAATATTGATAATATAGAAAAAATGCTATACATTTTAAAAAAATATTAATGTTGTCAAACTTACTTGGCCCATAAAGCTATTCAGTAAAAGAACTTATCCGAATAACTATAAAGTTCATCTAACATTTAAATATTAGAAATAGACTACGTCATTACTTAATGTACGGCATGTATAGAAAGATAAGCCTCTTTAATGACTGAATAACTGATATACATTAAGATCAATTGTTTTGACAGCAATTTATGAAAACAATTTTTAATTTTTGTATTGGGGTAATACGTTGCAAATTTCAATTGCAAAAAATTTGAATACATTTTTAATTACAAAATATATTTTTTTTATATATCAGTAATTGAGAAAGAAACCTTCCTTCTCTCTGATCCTAAAAATTTGTAACAGTTAAACAGTCTCTCAAATACAAATATTACAGATAGAAACAATAATATTAGAACATTCATATGTATATACAACGCAAATATCCTAAAAATGGAACTGGCCATATTTTAATGGTGATAAAAAGTGGATTCTATTACATCAACTACAAAGGTTAATTAATAATTAAAGGCACAAATTACTTTGGAGCCAAAACAGTTTTTTAATCAGTTTGATGCTTTTTTCAGTTTTCAACAAATCTCCAGTAATACTAACACACTTGGTCCATCTCTGAATCAACTTATTTATACCTGCTGTAAAGAAATCTTTGTCTTGATGTCAGAGCAAATTTAGCACATTTTCTTCATCATCGTCATTGCCATTCCCATTAAACTTCTTACCAGATAGCACTTCCTTGACTAGACGAAACAACAATGGGGACAGTCTGGATTGTCTCCATTGGAAATCCAATGGGGACAATCTAGACTATGTGGCAAGAGGGTGAGGTAGTACAATACAATTTATCGATGGTTTCTTAGTTATCTAAGCTGTGAGAGGCAGACATTATTGTGAAGTAAAATGATACCTTTATGCTGAGACCCAGCAAATTTTTTCAATAATTGCAGCATTTTGTTGATAAGCATATCACAGCAGTATAAACTGTTTATTGTTCACTGATCTAGAAAATCAACAAAAACTGGCACATTAGCATTCCAAGACTGTCATGATTTTCCTGCTGATGGTTGGGTTCAGAATTTGTTTTTGACAGGTAAACTCAGGTGCTTCCACTCCATGCTCTGCCTTTTTGATCCTAGTTCATAAAGGTTGGAATACTGCGCAAAAAGCGTCACCTTTGCTGATACTGTTGTTTCATCTCTTCGCATGTGCAAAGCTTTTCCGTTACAGTAATCTGTCAACTCTCTTGGAACTCATCTTGAACTTCTTTTACGGTAATTGAAGTTGTTGGTGATAATGTCATTAACTGTAACCACATTTACTTGTAATTTTTCAGTTTTAATCTCAAATGTCTGTTGTTTATGATAAGAGAATTTATATGAGTTTCAAGCACTGGAGTTGAAACTTCAAATGCATGTCCAGAATGCTGCCATCATCAGCAGTCATTCTGTTCCACCAATATTTCTACAAACTTGTAAACAAGTCTGTCATTCATACAACTTTGTCTGCATTGTTTATCATATGAGAATAAATATTAACCAGTTTTTCATTTTCAGAAAGCAAAAAAAAAGGATTACTGAACACCATTTAACTAATTTGCAAAGTTCAAGAGGACTCGCCATCATAAAACTGAGATTTTGATGTTATAAATAAAAATATTTTACTCAAAAAACTGATCAAAATTCATCAAAGAATTACCAAATTACTGTTCTGAAAGCAACATAATCCTCTTACCAACTGTTTTGCCTGCACAGCTATTTGTGCCTTTAATTATTATTGAATGACCCTTGAATATTTCAAAAGTAAATTTTGTGTGTATGACCACAAATTTATGAAGTACTCATTTGTAGGGCAGAAAAACTCAAAATTATTGTATAATAATGTGTTGTATTTAAGGAAAGATTAGAAGACTGGAGTTTATCAAACAAATTTTCAGTCACAGGAAATAAAATTAGGTTGGTCTACAGAAAGCTCCTTCCAGCTTACAAACACAGGTCACTCTAAATTTACAGGTTCCAGAGCATTCTAAGCATGGAACAACTACTTCTGGCCTATGGCCATAGAATAAGATACAGAAGACAAGAATAAAGGATATAAAAAATGGGTGGGTCGATGTGAAAACAGTCCACACCACAAAAAAAGTAACCCACAAATAGAAATCTTTACGGGTACATTAGGAAGCTGGTGATCACCCTCCTCATTATCTAAAGAAAAAAAGGCAAGTTTACTCAAACTGAAACGGTACAATACAGACCAACAATTTTGACAAGATTAAATGGTCTAATGAAAATTGCTTTTCTTTAGAAATTAAGGAGTTACCAAAAACCAAGTACATTACTACTAAAGTAACACATCACTGAATTTGTGCAGCATACGAATATGAACCATTTTATTATAAGATAAAAATAATACAAATTATAAAATGATAATGATATAATGTGCATCTTCTAGAGACAAACGTTAAAATAACACAGCACACAGCCTTGATACAATCTGAGAGCTTTACTTAAATGGCATTTACTGTAACAAAGTTTGATCATGAAGTTTAACAAAAATGTGTGCACAAGAGGATAGTCACAAATTTCCACAATTACCTCCACAGGAAATATCACAATGAACTACAAAACAAATATTTACAATACACATTACTGAACTAGATTTATTTTTATAAACTGCACCTTTCAATATTAACTCATAACATACATACTATTTCATACATAGTATTTCAACATACTATTTTGTTATTCAATTCATAACAAAAAAAAAATTTGTTATTATTTTTATTATACAATTTACATAACAATGAGATATGAAATAGCACATAATTTACAAACATGCGTTTTTAAGGATTGAATTAAGTCACTATCAAGTAAAAATTATATGTTAATATACAACACACTATTTTTGAACTTTATAAAAACAATTGTAGATAGTTACATTTTTTAAGGTAAGTAAAAAGAAACATCTACAAACTTGTAATATTCTTTGATACTTTACAAATAACTCTGCAAAGGTCCTTTGGCAGGCCTCTCCTTGAAGGTTAATAAAAGAAATGACTATGAATCACAAAATACTATTTCAATATTATCAAATTATATATACAGAGCAATCAAAATAAAACATGGAAAATATTGTTAGTAAACAAGTTTAAAACTAATAATATATTTATTCTAATATACATACTTCTGGGACCAGCAGTAATCTGGTAATGAATTACGTTTATTTTGCCGCAGTCCTGGGCTAAGAACTTCTACGTGAAATGTGGGCATTGGACTTCCCCGTTCTGATGATTTCTCAATACTGCCTGTAGACACTTTTCCTCCGCTATTTTTACTTGCTACACTAGGATTTGATGGTATCCTGTAACGACAATATATAATTATGATAGAGACAATGTTGAAGCTTCAAGGATTTAATTTTGCCACACAATTAATCTTACTAAAATG
>JAAAKQ030474204.1:0-12501 GCA_010016005.3 Zanna intricata | reverse complement strand
AATTAATCTTTAACAGAATTTAAAATTTATAATGTAAATAACTTGGTATTTTAATATTCTTCAATCTTATAGACATTTTTTATTTACAACAAAAAGATTATGGCTACATGATTGTCTGTTAAATAACAACATTACGACATAACAAAAAATAACATTTTTATTTATGAACAATCACTACATCTTTTCAGAATTTTTTTTTCAAAATTAATTTTCTTGCAACCATGTATAACTTCTAATAAATAAAACCAATGTACACAATGCATTGTTTATTCACAGAATGTAAATAAATACTATTTTGTTACTTTGCAGTATAGGTCCTACTCTTTTTTTATAGCTTTGATGCACACAAAATCTTGAGAAACCCCTCCAGTCTGAACTGCTTTTTCTGAGAAAATTGATGTTCACTATACAGCTGGTCTCTATGGTGAAAAGAATGCATGTGAAAATTAAAGAACTAGCATTTTAAAGTACGTTTGACATGTCAATGTCCAACACATGTTTCACATCATTAACAAGGCAACAAAAACTACTTCAATTCTCTCTTTTTCAAAATATGCTATGAATACTAGGGTCATATCACACTAGATCGTCTAGGGGTGTGCACAAATACAGATTTTGATGAAATTATGGTTATATAAAACACTCACATTTTTTGGTTTTGTTAAATTTGCTTTAATTTTTTCACAATTGTTTATTCATGTCCTCTTTCTCTTCTCTGTTTTAGCCTCCACAACCACAATAGGTAATACTTCAGAGGATGAATGAAGATGATACGTATAAATGTAATTGAAGTGTAGTCTTGTACAGTCTCAGATCAACCATTCCTGAGATGTGTGGTTAATTGAGACCCAACCACTAAAGAACACCGGTACCCACGATCTAGTACTCAAATCCGAATAAAAGTAATTGCCTTCACTAGGATTTGAACCTTAGAACTCTCCACTTCAAAATCAGCTGATTTGCGATGATGAGTTAACCACTAGACTAGTCCGGTGGACTGTTTATTCATTAATTGTACTACAACAATAAAGCTGCTTCATTTAATCTTCTTAAATGATTATTAACCATCAAAGAAAGGTCATAATTTGCTTTTTACTGTAAAAATTTCTTGAGGATCCAAAAATGAAGAAACTTAAGTATTTTCTAAACATGCATGTTCACTTGGTTTTCACTTATATAGTTGAATTTTAAAACTAAATGTACCATAACGTTTTTCTGCCTAAGGTTAGAACAATGAAACCAATTTTCAATTTAAAGACCGTAAAATTTACTTTATGAATATGAAAATAAAGTTAGTGGGAATAATACTTAGGGAGTACTACTAGTTAGTGGGAGCCACATACACTACAAAAATGTTTATATCAAAACCTGAATAGGTAAAGGCACACTTTTATTTAAGTTGTCTGATTTGACATTATCCTGTTTTAGATGAGGCATATTAGATTTGGAGGTTCAAAATAGTAAAAAAAAATTTTCCCAATCATGATACCAAGTGAAATGGTCCCTGAAGGTGTATAGGTATTAATGTATGAAACAATAGAAATATCTAGTTGCTAATTTTTTTTATTAAATTATTGTAAAAAAATCACTTTTTTCAGTTTTCTTTCATTTTTTCTTAGATATATCAAAGTTATTTATTAAAATAGGGAAACACTGCTGGTAACATTGGAAAGCAGAGAAAATTCTTTGCAATTTTCCTAGTGAGCACCTTTTTCTAATGACCAATGGATTCGACAGTATTTATTAAACAAAAGGCACTCTCTAAATAGGCGCACAAGTGTGCAACTGTTGCAGCAGTATATACTTATGAGTCATATGTACCTTAAACAAATGCCTATAACTTTTGATTTGTAAAAGATATTTGAGAAATTCAAAATGGCATGTATAACTTAACTCAAGAAAATAATTTAATAATATTTAAATTGAATGTCTAAATTCCCAGTTTTCTTGTTTAAGTGTGAAATTTTTCAATTTGTTGATTTAATCCTGTACTTATAAAAACAAATTTCAAAAAAATAAAAAGTCATAGTTAATTTTTTCTTAAGGCCATTATCTCCAAATTCTATAAAGGATATATCTATAAGCTATTTATTATTTTCTTTTACAACAAATTTTTAGTTGTTTTATTTAAAAAATGTATTTCTGTGACTTCTTCAATTAGAAAAACCAATCACTATTTATTGAAATTTTTTTAAATTTAAAAATGATTTAATAGTTATCAGTGAGATAAAACATAATTTCAGACGGTGAAATGGTTTTAAAAAAATTTTAATGTTTAAGAGAGTTTTATTGGCAAAAATAAAAATAATCTGGAAAAAGATGAAAATATCACTTTAAATAAATAGTTATAAAAAACATAATGAAAATAGATTTTCATTTAACACTTTGTAAAGTTGTACATAAATATGTCTTTTATTGATATGTAACCCTAAATATTGACTTATTAGTTTTTCAAAATTTGTTTATAAGTACAGGGCTAAAATCAACAAATTGGAAAATTTCATACTTTTAAGAAAACTGGGAATTCAAATATTCAAAATATTATGCTTTCAAGATGTGATGAATTAATCATCTTGAATACTAATTATACGCACCATTCTGAATTTCTGAAATACCTTTAATGGATCAAAAGTTATTGGCATTAATCTGTGGCACTCATAACTCTTAAGTATACACTGTTGCAGCAGTCGCTTGGCACACCTACTTACTGAGCAGCCTTTTATTTATTAAGTACTGCTAGAGCTATTGGTTATAAAAATGTGGCCACTAGGAAAATTGTGTAGAATTTTCTCAGCTCTCTGATAATGCCAGCAACGTTTTGCAATTCCAATCAATAACCGATATATTAAAGATGAACCACTAGAAAACTGAAAAAAAAAAAAAATTCTTTTTACAATAATTTGTTAATTAAAAAAGTTTAAAAACAAGATATCTTTATACAGTTTCATATGATAATCCACACAATTGTAAGCATCCTTTCCACTTAGTCTCATGCTTGGAAAAATCTTTTCTCCTATTTCGACTCTCCAGATCTAACATGCCTCGTCTACTCCTTATTTTTTAAAAATCGCTATGCTATATTGAGAGTGACTTGTTCTCATAACATGTCTTTAATACATTTATAGTTATGACATCAAACATATAAATTGTTGATAGGATTAAAAGAGGTTTTTCTTTTTTTAAATACTTAAATTTTTTTAAAAATAGATTAAGAAATTTTTATACATTCTGTTAACCAAATATATAATTTTTATATAAACTAAAGGGTCAAGCAATGACGTACGGTGGTTTTCAAAAGACTGTCGTGCATGCTGCAGTGAGCTAGATATCAACTAGAATGGTTGAACATACTCATGCCCGATGCCATTTCAGTAGCAATGGATCCTTGGTCTGTAGCCCAACATGTATTTGTTTACAACGCCTTCACTGATACAAGTCATTCTGTAAAGCTCACATAGCAATGAATTTGAAACCATTTTAACATTGGTCATCATGGTCGCATTCCAAAACAAGATACCATTATGAAGTGGGTGAATAATTTTCAAATGACAGGATCTGTAAGATCAGGGAGTGCATGAGGAGGTGATTGAACTGTACAGACCCCAGAAAATGTTGAAACAGTGTGACAAGCAGTGGAAGTCAGCCCTCATCATTTGGCGGTGCATCATGCTCACACTCTAAGGGTGTCAGACAGGTCAGTTCGGAGAATCTTCACTTGGACTTCCATTTCCATCCCTAAAAGATAATGGTTGTTCAGGAACTGTGACAAAACAACTTCATCAGACAAGATAGGTTTGCAGAACAATCTTGGAATTGCTGACAGACAATATAGTTTTGATCATGAGTGACGAGGCAGACTTCCTCAAACTATCAGGAATTTGAAACTATCAAACAAACAGAATTTCCAGTACTGGGCACTTAAAAACTTGCAAGAACTACATCAAAAACCTCTGCACTGCCAGAGATTAACTGTTTGGTGTGGCTTAACTCGAACCTGCATTACTGAGACTTATTTTTTTGTGGAAATGGACGAACAATGTCTGTTAACAGAGACTGCTACCTTGCTATGTTGCCTGATTATTTCTGCCAAAATTAAAAAGACAACACATCAACCTCAATAGAGTACAATTTCAGCAAGATGGGGCCACTTGCTTACATCAATGGCAACTACGGCTTTTTTGAGACATTTTCCTGGATACCTGATTTCATCGCATGGAGATATCAAGTGGCCAACTCAGCAATCAGACTGTCATCTTGTGACTATTTTTCATAAGGCTCCCTAAAAGTGCACTTTATAAAAGCACTTTCCGATACCGTAAAACAAGAAATTCAAAGGGTTCAGTGAACATATGATGAAAGTGTCCACTGAACACTTTGAATTTCTTTCACAAGTATTCTCGTCTACAAGAATACTTTGACAAAAAATAATGCTACCTAACTGATGTAATTTTTCAAAGCTGAGTGTTTTTTTCTTATATTTTGATATGAAATTTCAAATGGAAATGTAACATTAATGTATGCCAATAAATTTTGAAATTAGTTCAAAAATAAGTGTGTAAAAGACTCTTCAAAACCAGCATACATCGCTGCCTGACTCTGTGAAAGTATTATTTTTACAACTATTGTTTTGAATAATAAAATTATGATAACCAACTATTGTATACTATAACAATAGAATGCAAGTATATTAATATAATCTGCTCCCAGAAACAAATAATTAATAAAAACTAAAATTAACACAATTATCAGATAAAAGCAACAAATTAAAACAGTAATTGTGAGAAAAATAAACTATAAGAAACAGTACATTTAAAAAGTGATTGTACCAACACTTCATTAGGTGTTATGAGGGTCATTCAAATATAAACTGGAATTTTTCCACACAGTCATCCACAGACCACCGTCAATATGATAACATTCAGGCCATTCAGACCTTGAAAAAGGTGACTGCTACACAATCATTGTTGAAACCGCATCACAGCTGGACATTAGTGTTGGAAGTGTGCATACAATGTTATCAGACACTCTTAGATACAGCAGAGTGTCAATGAGATGATTCCATATCTTTTCACTGAGGTATAGAGAATCATCTAAAAAGACATCTGTCAGCAGCTTCTGAATTGCTCTGAGGAAGAGGCATTTTTGAACCATATTGTGACTTCAATAAAACATGGGTCAACAATTTACATCCTGGAAAGCAAGAGCACATGTATGGAGTGGTGAAAAAGTGGGGAGAAGGCATCAATCAATGCCAAGAAGCATTTTTCAGTGCAAAAGTTAAGGCAATTGTGTTTTGGGACTCAAAAGGTGAGCTGCTGATTTGGGACTCAAAAGGTGAGCTGCTGATTTTAGCACAATCAAAGGGCAGTAAATATGGCACACTACTGTCAGTTGTTGGTGACATCATAGCTGGTTATTGCAACAAACAATGCTGGCAATTGATTCACAATGTTTTCAAAGACAACAGACTGCCACATACAGCAGCTCATTCATGACAAACTAGCTAAAATTCACTGGACACCATTTGAACACCCACTGCACAGTCCAGATCTGTCACTATGTGATTTCCACATGTTTGGTTTGTTGAAAGAATTTTTAGAAGGGGAAAGATTCAAAGATGAATTTTTGCACTTTAGCATTACGTCCGCAATTGGTTGTTGGGGCAACCATCTTGTTCTTTTGATGAGGGGTTGAGGAAGGTATCTATCTGATACAGAAAATTTATTTTTGAAGGAAACTAGTAGAAAAATAAGATAATTTTTTTGTAACTTTATTTCATATTAATAAAGCTATGTATACAAATTCGTTTTTAAATTTGAATGACCCACATATATTTAATATTGCAATATTTTAAAGTACATTGAAATAAAAATAAAATCAATTACAAAAAAAAAAGAAAAAAATTTAATGTTTAATTATCAATTTGGATAGAAACTAAATTAATCAAAACCAGCTGCTATTTACTAAGTCAAGTGACTAATGTTCTTTGCATTTAATAACTACTGACCATAGCAGTCAGTAAAAAATAAAAGTGAAAACATTACAGTTAAAAACTAATTAAATTTAAATAATTTTTTAATCAATTGGAAAGAATTCTTTTGAAACTCTCGGACAGTTTCTTCATCACCACAATATGTTTTTTTTGTAAATACTACGATAGACATCAACATGGCTAAAACAAGTCACTTATTTTCAGTTGAATTTTTTTGCAGTAGCAATTTTTTCAAATGTAATGGTAAAACTTGCACTATAATAATGAATCTTAAATTACACTAAAAACACAATGGTAAACAACACTAATCAAGTTGACTTAAAGAAGTTAATCTATGCCAGAAGTATGGTTATAAGTGTTTTTAATGCACTACATACCTGAGTAACAGGACTGTATGGTGGTTCAAAACAATACGATCTAGAATCAGATAGGCTAATAGAATCTCCACTCTGGAAAGAGGGCATATGATTAGGTGAAGGGTAACGCGCATGCGAATGCGGATGAGGGTGAAGGAATGGTGTGAATGGATAGTGAGGTGAGCCATAAAGCTGAGAATGTATTCGGCTATGGCTATCAGCCGTGCTCTCTGCATCACTAGTATGGTATTTATGGCTCTTCTTCTTTACATAGTACTCCAGCACTTCTTTTCCTATGTTACCAGATTTAACAGAGAAATCAATGCTGGCATCAGATGGTGCAAGTACACTTCGTCTATTTTGTTCTGTACAGCAAGGAGGTGACAATGAATAGTTGGGAGGATTGCTTAATAAGACTGAGAGTGGCAATCGTTCTTTGTTTTTTCTAGGGTGTAAAATGGTACCAGTCCCATGTTCTATAACAGGTCCAGATCTGTAAAAAAAAAATCGTCTGTATATTAACATACAGTTTAGAAAAAACTTTTTAAGTATACTTGAAATTTAATTTATTTCTAAATCAACAAAGTAAATCAAAATAGTTTAATAACAAAAAAATTGTTTAATTGAACTACTTCCTGCTTCAACTACTTGAAATTTTTTACATATCAAATTATCAATAAACATCTATCAAATGAAAGCGATTACAAGATTATCACAAATCGGATAGCAAATTCAAACTGGTTTTGCCTATTTCATACCTATAACCGATTCAAAGAATACTGATAAGTATACACATCAGATAGTAAATTGCATCTCTTGATTCTGATATCTAGAGCATCTCAAGAATTGAAGGGTATGAATTATCAGAGAAACTCCAATTCACATCTAAATCTCCTAACCAATTTATTGAATATTATTGGAATTTATTAGTAGCTAATGACCATAGCAGATCAATGTCACTTAACTCATTTATGATGAATTGCTGTATTCACAATGTTAGATTTAGAACACATTTGTCAAGAAAGCCAAATTAAAAATTAGTTTTGTGTATTCAGTTTCCTCATCTTCCAGACACATTAAAAATTATGTTGTTAAATTGGAGAAATCTTTTTGACATGTTACTCCCCAAAAACCAACTTAATCCAACTTAACAAAGTGATAAAGAGGATTATCATAACAGATTTCACAGGCTTTTGCAGAAAATGAGTCTGTAATCCTCTTCCTTTGATGGAATTTAACATTTTAATTTAAAATATTTGAATATAATCCATTGCGTATGGTAATGATTTTAATAGAAAGAATTATCAATGTAAAAAAAATAGAAAAATTAAATATTGCTATTATTTCTGATAATCTGATAACATCAGTTAGATTAATGGTTTTGCACACTCAATGAACATAATAATACTGCTTTTCAATATCATACTAGCTCATGCATTGAATAATACTTATTCCTGTACTGATAACATTTATACTTCTGCAAAAGTGTTGGATTAATAACATTCTTGTTACCATACCTTAAAAAGAATTCAAGAACTTATATCAGACCATCCTCTACTACATTATTTAACTTTTTTCTTTTATTACATTGTTGGAGAAAAGTATTTATAGCTTGTCCGAGCCAAATTGGCACAGATCTGATGAACAGCATGGCTGTATACTTTTCTGCCTAATGAGGACGACTTTATAATTCTGTATGATTAAAGATAGTATGTGTATATGGTATGACTATTGTTTATTCCAATCAATGAACAAATTCACATCTTATATTTATTAGTTACTTTATATTTAAGTTACTTAGTTACTTATATTTAATCCAGAGTTTATATATTATTAAATTAATAATTTATTTATAAAAAACTGAGATAGATATGTTATGCAGTATTATGCAGACCTAAATATATGGGCTTTGTTTAGCCCTAAACATATTTATTTATAATTTTATAATTGTGTAAATATCCAAGCATGTACAAGATTGAAGTTTACTGTTTATGTTATGCTATTTTCCCTTTGTTCTGGGAGTGGCGAATAGCTGTACACCAGCCTAGGTGGTAAATCATATATAAGAAAAATTTTTTTATTCAGTTTGGTTATTATTTTAAATAATAATCGAACGATGCGTCATTCTAAACATTCAAATGAAACATTAAATCTCTATTTATACAACAATTTCTGATTCATTCAGAGACTAACTTGTTTTTATAAATGATTCCTGTTCTTAAAACCTGTTGACTATAGTTAAATATTGTCAAGTTAACTGTGCATATCCAAGTAGCAAGGTTATCATCTGATTATAGCATTGTTTGAGTTTAAATTCTTGAAAGTAGTTAAAAGCTTAAGTGAAATTTTGAAAGTAATTTATTCGCGTTACATTAGTAACTTTTTGTTAGGTCTATTCTTATAGAAGTCAACTGATTTTATTATTTTGGATATTATATCTAATTTACAAGGAAAAGACATTTACTGCCAAGGGAAAGACATACACAACGTTTTCACATGGCAGAAGTTACAGTTGGAATTTTTGTTAGAGACACCAAAAAATTTACAGAACATGTTGCATGTGCCATAGGAGTATCAAAAAAAACAGTTAACGAATTACTGGTTTGAAAAAAAATTTAGTTCTCCTCGCAAAGGAATTAACAAACATGGACAGTTTTGATCGGAGTGCCATATGATGTTAAGTGTTAAAATTCTACTTAAAAGAGGGCTGCTTGCCTTCTCTAAGGAACTGCGAAACTAAAAAGTAATGGGGTATTTAATGGGCAAAAGAGTAGCTTATAGGGATTTCTGTTAAGCTTTTGAACTTGAGGCCAAGAGTGTTAAATAAATAAATGTATTGATTTATGCGTGCGTGCGCGCGCGCGCGCGCGTGTGTGTGTATATATATATATATATATATATAGCTGTTTTATACATTTATGTATGGAGAAATAGTGAAATAGCTCTATATACACATATTTTCTTCATTCTTTATTCTGTAATTAACTTTTGTCATTTGATTAAATTTTGCTGAAACTAATATTTATTTGCAATCATGAAATCTGTACACAGATATTGTTAAAAAAGAGTATATTATCATTGCACAACTATAACTAGGAAGTAGCTATTAGTAGTAGGCTAGGAGAAAATTCTGTGATTACTCATATTCCCAATATCCACCAGAGCCAAATGAAATAGTGATAATTGTACTATGTTACTTGAAACTGACTAGTAATGATAAATAAAAAATTCTAGTTCACAGAAATTATTAAAAAATATAAATTAAAACTAAAATGCTATATATACATGGTCTACTATAACAATTGTAGACATATTTGTAATTACAAAACAATTACCTAGTTTTTGGCCACGTGCCTCCATTTTTTTCCAGTTGTTTACTGCGACGTTGAGTTCGAGGATGATAGCTTTCAATAACAGAGTCCAGCTCGGCAATAGCATCATCTCTCTCCTGCTCAAACGTGACAGGAGAAGAGTTACGGTTACGTTTGTTATCTTCTGTAGGTGTGCGACGTGCAGCAGACCATTTAGCTACCCGAGGTGGATAAACAGGAGGTTGCTCTGGTGTTGGAAACCTAGCTATACTTTCTCGTTCAGTTTGCGTAGTAGCGTTACACATTTTCTTTACTTCAGATGAACATCCCGGCATACAATTGCTGCTTTTCAATGTTGTTATTGTCAAAACATCATTTGGTTCATTCAGAATAGTCATTGCTTCACGACAGCTTTTTAATCCATCCATTGTTTTATTATTAATCTGCAAAAATAAATTACATATAAAAATATCATTTATAAAAAAATATTCTTTTTAATATCAGTTACAAAGCTTTGTCATTTGTCTAAATCTGAAGATCAAAACTGAACAAATGGAAATTAAAATAGGTGTATAAGTTAGTCACAAAATCAAATAAACTTAACCAATTTTTTAAGTATGTTTAAACTTCAAAATGACGCATGAATAATTTTCTGTCTAAATTTCCTTCATATACATAGTCCTTGGCTGCCAACAAAAGTCAAATCATAAACTCTTTCAATTGCAATTTTAGTTTTGAAAACAGAAGATTCTCAAGGGGAAAGAAGTCCGGTGAATACAAAGGGGCTGGTGCAACATCACAACCTGTTTTAAGATTAAAAATGATGAACCATTGTGCCTAATAAGTAGATCACTAATTACTAGTGCAACAGGGTTAGACAAATTTATAAAGTTAGTTCGCCTTTTTAATACTCTACATAATCATACTGCTATAATACATGTAAATCTGATTTTTCCTGCTCGTTCTATCCACAATATTGCGGTTTCAAATATTTCTCATTCTACTTATTAAACAGAAATGGAGCAAGTAATAAATGTTTTTGTTAAGATATAACCCTAAAAAACTCAATTTTTTTATCACATTAAAATTTTGTTGTGGTTTTTACATACAAATGTTTTGGACAATTTTTTAATTTTATTAGAAATAACTGTTATTAAATTGATATTCTTTTCAAGATAATGAATATTTATTTTCTTCAAGGTAGTTGATTGTTATTAAGATTATTGATATAATTAGACAAGTACCTTTTCTTTATTATTTTGAAAATGTTGTTAAATTTAACTGTTTACTAAATTTCACTTCACATCTATTCATATAAGGTTTATTTATTTATTTTTTTAAATAATTAAAATCTTTTAAGAATGAAATAAACTGCATCACCTACTTAAACATTGTTACATTTTGAATTTTCTATAACCTATTTTAATAAGTCATAACCTAACAAATACTTTTAAAATTAAAAGTGAAATGATTGAATATAGGATATATTTTGTTATTTGGTAAATTCATCACAATATTTATAATTATATTTGTTCGTTTTGAAAATCATAGTTGCACTTGCTCATATACCTTTCTTTTTCCTTTTTTTTATACAAATAACTTTTTAATAATTCAAAATATCATCAAAATTTTCACATTTCTACTCACTAAAAAATTAAAATAATAATTGCAAAATACATTTTTGTTTCTTGAATTTATTAGAATTCAATATAGAAGTATCAAAGAACTGTAAACAAATATACCAATTTCATTAACTGTATTTTTAATTTTGACATGTGTTTTTCTGATATAACTTGCACAATATTAAGCCCTAATTTTTTTTTATAGTTATTTATACACAATAGTTGTACTTGTATATAAATTACTTACAATTATAAGAATTAAAAATCAATTCTGAATTTATCATCAAAACAATACACAAACTATTTTTTTTCTTTAATACGGAAGAGACAGACTTATAGGCCACAAATTAAGGCATCCTGGAATTGTCGCTTTGATATTAGAGGGACAAGTAGATGGAAAAAATTGTGCAGGCAAACAACGGCTGGAATATGTAAAACAAATTGTTAGGGACATAGGATGCATACTGAAATGAAACAACTGGCACTAGATAGGGAATCTTGGAGAGCTGCATCAAACCAGTCAAATGACTGAAGACAAAAAAAAAATACTGAAAACGAAATTATAAAAAATAGAATAATTATAATAAATTAAAAACAAAATAATGATTTAATATAAAATATACTTCTCTATTGAATAAAGGCAGTGAATTTATTCTTGACTGAAAGGAGTGTTTTTTTTTTACACAAACAGTTCCACCCTTATTTACGGTTAAAATACATTTCACAGGTACTAGAAACACCAGTATTTGTATGTAGAGAGCAAAGGAGTCACTTGTAGGGCTGAATATCACCTACGTTAAGGTTGGCATACTAACCTGCAACATTATACTTGCACTCGAAAAGTAACTGTACACCTTTAAAAACACAATTATGTTTTGAAGGATTGTATTCCATGCACAGTGAGAAATTTTTTCTGCAAAGGTTGATAATCCTGTGTTGTGTACCTCTGCTTCTGCAAGCCAATCATGCAGGTAACTTAAGCTGAGAAGGTGCATCTGGTCCTTTGTGTTCATGGTGTATTCATAACCTATGAACAACTGAGAATGTGTCTTTCGGTGTTTGCTGAGAGTAATGTTAACTTTAAGAGAGCAATTATTTTCTGTGAGTGTGGTAATTGCATATAAACAGTAAAAAGACTAGTTTTCCATTAGATTTCCAGATATACCAGTTTATAATTTACATCATGTAAGTGTGTAATTAAAAAATTTAGGGAGCAGGAT
>JAAAKQ030474182.1:11043-23178 GCA_010016005.3 Zanna intricata | reverse complement strand
TTCTGTTTTGCCATGTCACTTTTTCATTTAAATTATAAGTTATTATTTCCCCTAGATATTTAAATTGTTTTACTATTCTAATTTTCTGATTGTTTACCGTGATGGGCTCTATTACCAGAGGATCTATGACCATTAGTTCAGTTTTTAATCTTCCTTTTATTATAGTATATAAAAGATGAAAAGCATTTCTGTTAATGAAAGAAATATCTTCCAGTGTGTTTGTTTATGTTCTTACTGATATAATTTTTACTTTTTAGCTATGTTGGAAGTAGTGTGTTGCATACCTTCAATAGTATTTCTTTACACTTTTTTTTGGCTCATTCATACTTCATACATTCTCTTTACAAAGTGATAAAAAGTTTTTGCTTTATATTTTCTTGTTCCTACCTCATTACTGAGCTTCCTATTCTCTGCAAGATCACTACAAAATTATTTTTAATTTTTCATCACTTCAGACATTTTATTAACAAAGCAGTATTTCGTCTCATGGTTTTTCATCCCACTATTTTCTGGCTATCTCCAATACTTTTTTGTTATTTTATTTATTTTAATACCACATGCTGGTACTGAAAAATATTTAATTAGTTAATAGTGAAAAGGGACATTTTGAAATTATTTATAAAAAGAAATTAATTTTTTTTTTTTGTATCTGTATAAAATCTGTCTTACATATTTTTCTCTTGCTTTAGAAAATGCTTGTTTCCATATGCTCTTCATTTATTTAAATAAATACCTGCATTGACTAAAACTGGAGAAAAATGCAGAAAATATAGTTTATGTCCAGATACAAAGAAAAAATCCATTTCTCTAAAGATGTGTGTAGTAGGACTGCCTTTCTCAGCTGCTCATGGACTAAAATAAAAACTACACTATAAAGTAGTTTAATTTATAAATCATTTTATTTTTAAAATATTTTTACAAGTATTCTTTATTAAATTAATTTGTACCAAGCATAATTTTTATTATGTAATTTATCTCTTTCCAGGAATGGATACTTTAAGTTTTCACCCTCTTTTATTTTGATTTCTTTTGGAAAATATTGATGTTTGTTATACAAAATTAGTTTCTCAGATTTTTTACAATCACAATATTAAGTAGTGATCATTTAGTATTTAATTTGTTTGTTTGCAGTTCTATAAATTGTGTATATATATTTTGTTTTTTGTTAAAATTTTTTTTTTTTTGCTTAACCTCCGGAATCACAATTAAGTATACCTTCAGAGGAATGAAATGAATGAATTGTAATGTGTGTGAAAAATTCCATGCCTGAACGGGATTCGAACCCGGGACCTCCGGATGAAAGGCCAAGATGCTGCCATGGAGGCCGGCTTCATTATTTAATGTGTTCATAACACACTCACATGTTTTCTCTCTTTTCTCATTACTCAAAATGAAACCGCCATTTTTATCCTTTTTGGGAAGCAAGCAGGTGTATATTAAATAAATACATTCCATCAGATGGTGCAGACTATAAGAGTTCAGAAAATACTAGGATATATATCAAAAGGTTAAATGAAAAAACTGTTTAATAAATTATATCTATAAATATAACAGGAATATAATAATGATAATGAATAATAATTACAAGTATGGAACATGTTAAACTTGTTTAATAGTAACAACAATAAAAAAAATATTTCAGTGTAAAAAAATATAATACCAACTGTGTAACATTGCTAACAGTTCGAATCTAGCAATTGTAGTAATATTTCATAACAGGCAGAATGTGTAGAACATATCATTGCACTTTTATATTAAAGGAGAAAACACACTGTATTCGGAGAAATGAATTAAGCATCGTAAAGAAAGATTGCATTCATAATTAAAATCATCAACATACACTTTAACAAGATACAACAAAAATAATTTATCACAACCACCAAAAAAACAGTTTCAGTGTAAAATTGTTCTCCTATTCAGCCGCAAAAAAACAGTTTAGTTAAAAAAAAATCCAAAAAACAATTGTTTGTCTGAATACTAACAAAAACAGAATAATATAAAAAGCAATGTTAATAATATAAATCCTGACAAAACTATTACAGTGTGAAGGTATCCCTTGAAAAACAATTGTCCTGAATCTGAAAAAAATTGATATACAAAGAGGCTGATTTATTTGCTCATTTCAAACTTCTCCAAAATACAGTTTCTTTGCTTCAATTGCTAAGAAAAATATTTATTAAATGAAATCGTGCAAAAATGATAAATATTCGCTATGGGGATGTTTTTTCTATGTTCATTTGTGAAAGACTGTCTTTTCTTGTTGTCTTATGTGTAAGCAAACATTATTGTTTTCCTTTCTGAATCTAAGAACCCAAATACAGACTATTCTGTCCAAGTGTTGTAGTTAAGGCTATAAAATATTATGGTTGCCAATATATTTTAAACAACTGCTTCATTGGATTTTTTCTTTTGTGAAAATAAAAACTTTTTGTTACATATAAATGACGAGCATTTCAGTGCTAAAGTACTGAAATAGAAAATCTATTTTTTTGTAAATAAGATCACACAAGGTTTGGTGTGATCTTATTTACAAAACAATTATTTAATTTTAATAGTTTAATTTACTTGGGTTCCAAGTAAAGAATTTTCAAGTAAAGGCAGTATGTAAATGTTTAAAAGAGATAAAAAAATTATTATTATAATAATAATAATAGAAACTAGTTTGATTCTTACATATTCTGTAAAGAAAGATGACTCATATGTGGGTGTAAATAATAATGTCTGAAGCCAAGAAAAAATTATGATAATAGGCACATTTGATTCAAAGTCAGTTTCATTCAAGAGTGTGAGAGATTTTTTATCCCCATCTATTTTAAAAATATAATTGCAGATGATTCTTGCAAACATGTTAAACCTTTCAAACATAACAAACTACTGGTCTAGAAAAAACAAGTTAGTTACTCAATTATTAAGACCAGTATGTATTTAAGAGTAACAATATATTGTTATTTATTATTTTGTAATTGAAATCTATTATTTTTGTAATTATTTTGTAGAGTGAATATTTGTATCGGTATTATTTTTCAAGTTTGATCATGACCAAATTTCAAGTTTTATTAATTTCAGAATGAGATGTTTATAAGTTTTAATAATTATAATTTATTAGAAGAATATTCTGACAACTTTTGCAAAACATTTTAATGTGTCTTTATTTCTGTTTTGTGTTAATAAATAAAGTGGGCTCTGCACCCTTTAATCTTGAAGTTAATCTTGTTTTAAGACCAGTTAGACCTATCTAACTGTTACTATAATTAAATTAGTTTTGTGTAAACCATTATTATCTTCAATTCTGATGTAACTTTTAGCATGAGAAAATAAATTTGAATAGCATTAAAGTTTTTTAATGCAATAAAATATGTTTTTCTATTTATTATGTTTGCAGTAATCCACGTCTTCCATGTCAGTCTCTGCCATCAATCGATTTGAATCTATGGAGAGAAGCTGCAGAACAGGGTTGTCAAATTGCTGGTAGAACTGTTCCTGTTGGAGATTCAGCGTTGCCAACACCATGTACAAGTTGTGTTTGTACACCAGAAGGAGTAAGTTATAATTTTTAGTAAAAGAAAATTTAACAGATTTTATTCATATTTATTTTTAAATGGTCAAAACCATTACATAGTGTCTGAGGAATGATTAAATGGGGTTTGGATAGGACCAACTTTTGAAATGAAAATGAACTAAAATAAAACAGGAGACAGGAGGAGCGTTTAGTGTAATAACTGGTCCTGTTTTGTTAAAGTGTTAGCTTGGGTATCACAAGTTCCAACAATTAGGAGTTTTATTTTTAATCTGTGACCTTCCATCGGTGATTTATTATGTGCAGAAGTTAAAACATAGAAATGATCCAATGTTAATATAAATAAAACTAAAAACATAATATAATAATATAAAATTTTTTATGTTATGTTTTTGTATTAAGGTACATTTTAGGAAAAATTAAGATTAAATATTGTTGCTTTAAAATTTGGTGATGATAACAGGAGTTTATTTTGAAATTATGATTTTTTTATATACAATACCAAATACTGTTTGGAGATCGTCATTTAAATAAAATTATAAGTATTTTTAGACTACAAAGGTATACCATTAGGTATATGATAAGAATAAAGAAATGAACTAATAAAGAATTTTTTTAAGATCTGCACTTAATGGTATAGCTGAGCAACTTAAGATTGCTTGTGGAAAATGTGTAAATAAAAGACTTCTAAACCCCCATTATAATCAGATGTTATATGGTTCTAAGTACAGGTGGGTTGGAAGCATTTATTATAGCTATTCCAGTTTAGTATATTAAATACTGCTATTTTCGTTTATTATTACTAATAAATACGAGATCTGTCAGTAAATTAATGAGACTAGTTTTTTTGGCAGCCAAAGTGGTAACACTGTAAAGTTACTAGTAAACATATGGTTATATGAACAGGTGATTTATATTAGGTATTAATTTTTTAATCTATTGTTGCCATGTGAGATGTAAACAAAATTTTCATGAAACAAGTTTTTGTTGTGAGTTACAAAAGTGAGTGATACTAATTGTGAACAACATTGTGCAGTCAAGTTTTGTGTTAAACTGTGAGAATGCTACTGAAACTGTTCAAAAATGTAAAAAGGTGTATGGAGATGATGCTCTGTCATGAGCTCAAGTTTTTAGGTGGTTTAAAGCATTTTCAGAGGACCAGGAATCAGTTGCAGATGATTCATGCTCTGGAAGACCATTAACGTCAAAAAGTGACGCTGAGCAATTCAGAGACATGATGCGGTACAACCGGCGATTAACTGCCAGAATGATTGGAGAACAATTGAATTTAAATCATACTTAAGTCCATCAAATTTTGACTTGGACATGAAAAAAGTTTGTGCAAAATTGGCCCTAAAAAACCTCACGGTTGAACAGAAAAACAACAGTGTGGAAGTGTGCTGCAATCTTCTAGGGCGAATTGAAACTGATCCTGATTTTCTAAAAAAAATTTTATTGGTGATGAATCTTAGATATGAGTATTTGAGTACGACCCAGAAACAAAACGCCAGAGCACAGAGTGACACACTTCAAACTCACCACGTCCCAAAAAAAACAAATATGAACAAGTCAAAAAATAAAACCTTGCTAATTTGTTTCTTCAATAGTAATGGCATTGTCTGTAAGGAAGTTTTGCCTACAGAATAAACTGTAAATCAATATGTTTACCGAGAAATTCTCGAAAGACTGCAGAAAAGTGTTGCTTGTGTGAGACTAGCCATCAAAGATAACTGGATGCTGCATCATAACAATGCACCTTGTCACACTGCATGCTCAATTAATGAGTTTTTAACAAAGTAAAACATTCCTGTAGTTACTCAACCACCTTATTCACCTGACTTGAGTTCGAGTGACTTTTTCCTGTTCTCGACTTTAAAAAGACACTTTACACCATTTTCGAACAGTAGAAAACATTTTTAAAAATGTAACCGATCTGAAGAATATTCTGGTTTCTGAGTTTTAATATTGCTATGAAAAGTGGGAAAACCATTTAAAGTATTGCATGCCTTCCCAAGGAAACTATTTTGGACTCTATACATGGATAGAGTCCATGTATAATTTGATTGTAAATAAAAAGTTTTTCAGAACCATTCTCATTAGTTGGTAGAACAACATTATTGTGGCCAAAATTCTAGAGAAGTTACCGTATGATGATGTGATACGATGATTTTGTGGTAAAATAATAGCAAGATAAAAAAATTTTAGTTTTGATTTGTTCTTTATTTTATTTTTACAGCCACAATGTGCATCATTAAGAGTTACAGACTGTGATCAATTACTACGTGAAGCAGGTCGTGATGCAATATTGCGCGATGATGTTTGCGCAGCTCAATGTAGTAATGTACTTCTTACATCCCCGGGTCCTACGTTAGAAGCGTTAGAAGATGTCATATCAATTACAACAAGAAGACCAACACCGCCACAATCACCAGCAACCAGCTCTCGTGGCAGTCGTGGTGAATTCATACAGACGAGATTAATACCTCCACCTCCTCCACCACAATCATCATTTAGAAGAAATGCATTAAATACTTTTAAATTGCCTGATTTAGCTTCAATTATCAAACTGGTCTAGTACTAAAATATTTACAGTAATTTGTTTATTGCCATAAATAATCAAATATATAATTAATTAACTAAAGTATAATAATACATGTATTTTTTTATTAAAATAATTTTGGTAAAATTTATTTAACATATTTACCTAAAAATAACAATTAGAATTTTTTTTTTTTTAATGTAAATGGTTAGTCAAAATGTTTAGTATTTACTGATGTTTATTAGAAATGGTTAGATAAAATTACACATTATTTATAATCAGGATAAAAATAATTTTAGATTATGACTATATAGGTTTAAGTTATTTTTTCGTGTTAGAACACAAAATAAAATTTTGTTTTGGTTAAACAAGTCAGTGTTAAAATAGTTTTAAGTATAGAGTCATTAAAAAAAGGTATTAATAGAGTGTTACCAAAAAGGAGCAAATACAGTGCTGTGTCCAACCATTGTATCATTGGTCGAAATACTCTCTTGAAAGTATTTTCATTCTGTTTTGTTTTATATCTACTATTTTTAAAAAAACATTTTTAATAATTATCTTATTTACATAAATTATGATTTTAATTTTCCCTAAAATGCCCAGTAAAGATAATTTCAATGTTTAATGAATGTATAGATGTCTGGGATTACATTAATTTTTTTTTATGGCTGTATATTGAACATAAAGCAATAAGGATTAGAAACATTCAGTAAATTAATTTATTTAAATTATTCAAAATTTTTATAAAAGTCTTAATGCTAATTTGTACAAATCACATATTTGACATAGACCATTACTTGCTCCAGAAAATAAAAGTTAATGAATCTTTAGATGATATTCAATTTGACAACAATAGTTATTGAAGAAGAATCTAGCAGGTATAACCACTTGATTGATAAAAATTTATGCATTGTAATATTGTGATTACCAAAATGAAGCTGGCTTAAAATAATCAGTTTAAAATAATTTTAAAAAAGTAATAAATTTAAGTAATTTTTAATAAAATGTGTGTGATTACCAACTTATGTTGCTAAATGAACTATAAAATAAGTTATTTTAACATGTATTATTATAATTTAGAGAATTTAATTAGACTATATTATACTATTTGTATAAAAAATAGATTTATTTTTTGTATAAAATAAAATTAATATAGATACCATATTAGAGTTATATTTGTATGAGTTTGTTTGATGTATATAAACGATTGATTGTGAATAATTGTTTGTATGAATGATATTAAAATTTGTTCATTAGATATTTAAATTAAGAAAAAAATTTATATTTTATTTGTTTGTTAATAATAGTAGTTTAACTGCATTAATAGTCCACAGATGTTAGGAGTGCATACCTCCCATATACGAGGTGTGATAAAAAAATACGGTGAATTATGTTATAAATACAAAGTAAAAAAGTTACCTTAAACATGAATTAATCTCCTTCAAAGTATTGTTTTTGGCTAGCAGTGCACTTATCCCAACGTTGAATGCATGACTGGAAGCATTTCTGGAAGGCTATTTTGGAATGGCTTTCAGCTGCTCTGTTGGGCCTTCTCAATGTCAGGAATGGTGTCAAAATGTTTCCCTTTTAGCACATTTTTTATTTTTGGGAAGAGCCAGTACCGCATGGGGCTAAATCTGGTAAGTAAGGCAGATGTGGACAGTTAGGAAGACTTTTATCAGCCAAAAACTCATGAATCAAAAGCGACTAGTGGCATGGCGTGTTGCCATGATGAAGAAGAAAGCCGTTGGCCCATTTTTTAGATCTCTTTCTTCGCAAAAAATGCTTTGCACAGACCCGTAGGAGATGTTAAGTTCTTCAGTAAGCTCTCAAATAGTCATTTGCCTGTTTGAACGAACAAGTTTGGCCACTTTTTGCACATTTTCATGTGTTTTTGAGGTCGAAGGATGTCCCGACCATTCCTCGTCCTTAACCGACTCATTTCCACTTTTAAATCACTCATACCACTTGTAAACAGTCTTCAAAGTTACCACATTATTACCATACACTGATTTTAACATTTTGTAAGCTTCTTTGGCATTTTTTTTCGATTTGAAACAAAACTTAATGTTAATGCATTGTTCAAGATTCATGTTTCACAACAGACACTGTAAGCATGACCTCACTGCAGCAGCTATAGAAGCAGACTGACAAGCCGGAACATGTTCATAGTTGTCACTACCTGTCTCAACACATGAGGATATGATACATACTAGTTGAAATAGATGCAGCATAAATAATTGCTGCTATAAAAATTCATTCATTGTATTTTTTGATTGTATGCTTATCTTAATAATTTAATCATTGTTAACCATATTTTACATTACTTATTTTTCTGTATAAAACCTTTTTTCAAAGATTATATGATACAGTAATAATAATATTGTCAGCTGAATAATATAATCAAGAATTTTGTAACTGATGTGGAAAAAAAAAATTATTTCATTGTTCTTTATTATATTCTGAATCCTTGGAAAGTCAAAAAATTTTTGTTGGTTTATACAGCAATTAAATTTTGTAAATTTTTTCTTGGGAAAAACTCATTTGAGTTTAAATGATTTTTCAAACGGTAGCTTTCTATTTAGCAAATTGTTTTCAGAAATATTCTCATTTTAAATGGAAACAGAGTTGTTAAATAGATTAATTAATATGAAAAATTTAAACAACAGATTTGAAAAATTTTTTAATTTACAAAAACTGAACAGAAAATAATTTACGTTTTGGTATATATAAAAAATCAAATTTCGCTACTACAGCTACATTGTCTTTTTCATTATCAACATTTTGAGTGACCATTTTTAAACATGATACACCACTGCCTCACTGCATCTTCACTCATTACATATTTACCATGAACATCAGTCACATAGTTCCTGATAAATGTCAATGAGTTTGTAATTTTTTACCAAAAGAAATCTAATAACCGATCTCATGTCATAATTGTCAGAATTTTCTATAGTAGCAGACATTTTAAACATTTGTAAAAAAAATCATCAATGCATTGTAGCACTTCACATAATGCAGTTCGATATGTACTGAGTCCAGGCAAGTAACAAACACCAAGATGGTACCACTACACCAACTCCTTTGTGAACAATAGCAAAACATAAGTTATTTTCTGAGCAGCCCTTGTAACACAGCAACATAAATGTAATTATCAAAACAACAGCTACTGATTGATGTAAATGATAATATTGAAAAATGTATGATGACATTTTATTTAATCTGATATTTATACTCTTGCTTTATATGTGCTATTTCAGTTGTGGTGGGAGTTTGTAATGACTATCACTGCCCATCTTATACCAAGTAATTCAAAAGTTGCATGAACTACCCGCTCCCACAAAAAAAAAAAAAAAATCAATAAATAACCAAAAATGAATTTCATTTTTACAGATTTAATTTAACATTGTTTTTTTAATTCTAAATCCGGAATTTTATCACAGAAAAAATATCCATCAACTACATTTGTACAAGCTTCACACTTAATATTATTTTTGTGGATTTTAACAATTTAGTTTCTAAGAAATTTTTTTATATTTAATTTTTTTTTCTTTTTGTTTTAATCTTCCAATTCTTCAGTGGTATAAGGATTTTTATTTTATTCAGAATTTTTCAAAAGTTGCTCTCAGAGAAAAAATCTTGACATGTTATATTAAGAGATCTGGAAGACTATATATCGTTTTTAGATTAGATATTTTAAAAACAGTTTTCTGCTGCTGTGGCAACATTTTATTGTTAATAAAATATTTCTAATTTTTTTAAGTCATAAAAAAAATTTCTTCTAAAAATGCCTTTATTTCAGGATATGAGAGCAACTCTTAAAATACATGTGGATTTAGTCTATTTCAAATACAGTCTTTCATTAACGTAACTGCTTGGATAGAAAAATGCTTTATCATTAAAATAGACTTTAATATCATATGCGTACTTTTAATAAATCATTTGAAACCACTTGCAATAATTTATCTTTTTCACTTAAATTTGGTTTTTTAAATTGTTAAATGACATTGATTTTTAAGGTCATAAATTTTAAGCATTGATTGTTCTTAAAACTGTTGTTTTAGGAATTCTGGGAAGATAATTACAGAAATATTTTTCAGTTACTACAACAATTTCGTAAAGGGAGTTACTTTTATACAGATTTGAATACTACATCGTAGATACTGTGTTCTTTGGTGGCGTTGGGTTTCAATTAACCACACATCTCAGGAATGGTCGACCTGAGACTGTACAAGACTACGCTTTATTTACATTCATACATATCATCCTCATTCATCATTTGAAGTAAATACCTTACGGTGGTTCTGGAAGCTAAACAGAAAAAGAGAGAGAGTTACAACAGCAATTGGTTTTTTGCTGCTGGTAGCAAAAATTTTGATTGTGAGCCCTGGAGGGTAGTCAAATTACATTGATTTTCCGCTGCCTCACCATTTTGAGTGAAAGTGAATGCCACATTAAGAAAAACTAAGTGTTACTAATCGTATAATAATCTCTTTTTCTGCTTCTGAGAATACATTTTCAAATACTGGTTTGAATGACTTTTTGACCATTTATGTCATTGCAAAACAGTTTTCCTTTAAATATATTTAGTGCATCATTTTTTGAAATGTTTAAAAATCTTATTTAACTTGATTTATTAAATATTTTAATTCTTTTTTTAATGTTCCATTAAAAATTTCGTATTTTCAACTATAAATGTGTTTGTTGGATCATTTAGATTTTGCTCATAAAACCACTGGGAATTTTGCTCATTTTCATACAAAAATATAAGTAAATAATTATGGATTTAAATTCATATTCACTTAAAAAATAATGTTCGTAAGTTATTTATTTAAACAAAAAAAAAAAATGATCAAATTAAATTACTTGTGTATATTTGAATGTATGTGTGCTTGTGATAGTTTATGTATGTATATTACCATAATTTTAGTATTAGTTTCATGAATTATAGCTATTAAATTTTAATTAGTCACTAATATTACCATATAATAATTAGTTAAGTACAAGAATTAAGTTTTAGTGTCATTGTATTTTATTTAAAAATATTAGGGATTATGAAAGAATTCATGTCTAATCGTTTGAAAACATCACTTAATTTTTAAAATATGTTTTAAATCAATAAATGTAACAGTAAAATAAAGAAATATTGTTTGAAACTAATCTCTTGAGTTTGGGAAGTATACTCATTAAGAAGTATACCTCCTAGGTAAGTAGTATACATCCTCTTATACTAAGAAGTATAAGTTTGGAAGTTTTCTCGCTAAGAATAATTATCAGAAGTGATTTAATAAAAAAAAATATTTGTTTATTGCAGACAATATCTCACATTTTAAATTAAATAGTAGAGAAGTAGTTTTGAAATATAGATTTTTTTTAATGTGTTTTCAAGCAAAGCAATTGAGTTGAAATAGTTTTATTTCTATTAAATATAGGAAGTTATAGGAACATTAGAAAGTTTTAAATATTTTCTTTTTATATCAGATTATTATTCCTTTATACAATTTATTGTTGAATACATATTTAAAAAATATTAATATATTTTGATTGGTATAGAATTTAAGTCATTTGATTTAAATCTACATTCATATGTATTGTTTTTTTTTTCTGAGCAATAGAATAATGAATGCTCTTCTGGTAATTATTTTTCATTTAATCGAACAATAATTTCATGACAATTTTGTTTTCCCTGATATGTATCTTTATAATAAAGTGTAGGAGAACTTTGTTCATTGAAAGTTTTTTTTTTTAAATAACTTTGTTTTCATGTAACTTTTAACATTATAAACTTTGAAGTAGTAATATGTTATATAATACATAATTGTAAATAACCTTAGTAAGTAATAATTTAATGATAAAAGAGAGGCTGAATTTTAAAATAATTTTATTGTTATGTTTATGTTAATAATATTTTACTTCTTTACTGTTATTTTTAATAGCCTTATACTGCTTTTTATCAAACAATACAATCAAAAATTCTCTTATTATTACATTACCTATTTTATATATATATATATATATATATATATATATAAAAGTTTAACATAAAGAGTTTTATTGAAATAGTTATAATACGTTA
>JAAAKQ030474182.1:0-10943 GCA_010016005.3 Zanna intricata | reverse complement strand
TGTACATATGTGAAAATAAAGAGGCCTCATGGTATCTTTGCTGACAAATACATAAATTAGAAGGGTTAAACTATTATTAACATACAAACGACATGTAATGCAAACGAAAGATTCACTAGCATAGATGTGCAGTGACCAGGGAGAATTTGTAGGTGAACTGCAGTTAAAAAAAAAAAAAATTAGTATTTAATAGCAGGTTCTGCTTGTCAGATATAACAACAGTTATGATATATCTCCATGGCTCTTTATACCCTTTCTTTCCACTACTAATTAATGGACAACAGGGACGATTCAATTTTTTGTATTCCAAGGAGAGGCCCATTAGAAAAAAATTTTTGGTCAATTAAAAATGAGGTTCCCAATATTGACAAATATAAGGGTATCTACAGAAAAAAATGCCATGACATTAGTATGCTGCTCAGTTTTGCACAATACTGTTAAATATTAAAATGATAGTTTGGAAACCAGAAGAAAATTTTAATGAATATAATGATCATTGTGGGTCAATGGATGATTTTATTTAATGAAGATGAAATAAAAATGTTGAGAGAACAGGAACATCTGGGCTTTTTAAGGTTATTGAATTTGTAATATCCCTTCTCTTTTTCCTTTCTTTGAAAATATGATAAAAAACCTAAAAGTAAAAGATAAATTAAAAAATGAAACAAAATTAAAAATATTGCAAGAATAGGCAAATGACTTGGCAAGCGTAAGTTTTATCTAACCAACCAAACCGTCAAGGCAGCTTGTTAAGCTGAAGCAGCAAGTTCAATCAAAATATCATAAACATTTTTGTTAAAATTTTGTTAGTGTTTTATGGAGAGCAGGGCGAACTTAACGCATGTGCAAGGATGCCATCCAACAAGTTTAACAGATGTGTTATTTAGGCAGATCCATTTTATTGTAGGTGTAAAATTTAAAAGAAGAGTGATGGGTTTAGTAAGGATAATTCATATCTTTATTTATCAAAACACAAGTACGTTTGTAATTGTTACAAAATGTTAGGATCTGTGATATTTACGTCATTTTGTCCATACTTTTTTCTCATATTTCCCTTTCACTATTTTCATTAAAAAATTCTTCTTTTTCCATTTGCATTTTAATCAATTTTTGTTGCTCAAAAAAAATTTTGTGTTGCTCTATTTACACTAGTTATTGCAGTTGGGGTGTAGATAATTCTGTTTCACCTGCTTTTAAAAAAACCTTTTCTTACTTTTTCTTCTTTGTATCTTCTTTTCCTGCACCATTAGAGGTGTCATTTGGAGTATCAGGATTTTCATAATCAATTGTAGCAGCCCATTCAGTTTAACATCTTCGTTTACCACCATCTAGGCTAACTGTTATTGCACCAGGAACTTTTGAAAATACTGGATTTTATTCCCTATTTAACAAGTTAATCAATGCTTTTTTCCAGTCGTTCAGATTAATTGGTTTATAACCCTGTGTCATAAATGTCAGATTTTTTTTCACAATAGGCTTCATATTGTTAAGATTTTTTTTTTAACTGCGAAAGCCTCACCTTTTACTAATTTTATTATTAAAATTTTCCATCAAATTTGTCCCTACCTGTTTTTTCTGTACAATTATGTGCGGCAGCATAGATTAATAAAATTTGATAATATTTTTAAATTTCAACAGAACACATCCAATCTGAAGGAATTAATTTACCTTCTTCATTGGCCATGATGACTGGTTTTTTTTTCACAGATGACAACAAAAGGACTGAACTCAACTAAGTGAAATGACGAAGGTTTGATTACCTTGCACCACATGACATTTGATTACTCTTATATCATTCTACAAGTCAATCATAATATAAAATATAAACAGATGAAGGCTTACTTTGTATATCTGATTACTTTGTATATCTGATTATTCACTTTAAGAGAGTACATAAAAGTTTAAGTCTCACTTAACTGTTTACTACACTTTTCCAAGTGAATACTTACTATAAAAGTAAATATTTATTCACTTTAAACCTACAGTATACTTAAAAGCAAACATAATAGTCAGAAGCAAACACTTTTAAGGTAAGTCATCATTCATGAGCGATTACTTTTTTTTATTCACTAGGCCCATTACAATGTATAAGAAAACAAAGAAGTATTTTACTGTTACAGTTATTAGTATAGTTTTATAATTAGGTTGTACAAAATTAAAAATAAAAATAACCACAATTTATTATAACAAAATATAAATACATTTACAAAGCGCTAGCAATAAATAATGGAGTTGCACCAAAGTTTTTATTGTTATCACTAATGTGGCTGTTTAAAATGATTGTTGGTCAACTTGTTGATGTTAGAGAATAATTTAATCACAGTTAATTATATTTGTTAAACATTTATACATATTTTTACAAATCATTTTTTTTGTACAATTAAAATAACATACTAGTGATAAAGGAAAAACTTTTTTCTCTTGCTATGTAATTCAAAAATTTTTTTGAAGCTATTTAGCCAAATCTGATTAATGGAAATAATTTTATTGTATCAGGAAAAATATTCCATTAATTGAAATATTTTAGACCAGAATATATCATTTACTAATAACGCATCATTTTTTTATTATTTATTTTAATTACTAAAAATAATACCTTTTTTTATGCAGCTGTGTGTAAAAGTAAAAAGAGCAAGATTTAGATGGTTTGAGACATGATAAGAGAAAAAAGATCAGGAGGTTAGACAATTATAATGAAGATATTGTAAATAGGATTGAAGGATTAAAAAAGGATTTTATTGTAATGGTAAAGAAATAGAGAAAATGGAGGTATATGATTCATCACTCAACCATTGATATTGAATGATGGAGAAGTGGAATATTTTTTTAAGCTTTGTTTTATTAATTGGGTTTGGCTGTTTTAAATTTTTTTATTTAATTAAAATTTTCCATATTTCTCAAAGTAAATTCCTGTTCTTTAGAAACTAAAAGAATTTATATTGTGTAATGTATTTTTATATTTTTTTACTCTGTATTACTATAATTTTATTATTATTTTTTGTGATAATTACTAAATGATTTTTTTTTTTATTGTGTACTTATTTTATAAATTTATTTATCCTTGTATATATACTTTTTCAGTTGTACTATTGCAACATTGGTTTTTTTTTCTACATGTATTTTAACATCAAAGATAAGATGGAAGATATGATAAGTAAAAAAAATTTCAGACTGCTAAATCAATCGCAGTTGTGTCTGCTATCTGAAGATTTGTACACAACATGTCTGGTAGATTCTCACTTACAGCCACCTTCCATTCTTCATTATTTTGTAGAGTCTCTTTGTGTTTACAATTTCTTCTGATCTTAATCAAATTTATCATTTCAATATTATCATTCTTCTTCCTCTTTTCTTCTCTTTATCTATCTTGACTCCAGCTTTCACTTGACATTCTTTCACAGCCAGTACCTTAACCAATTCTTATACCTTTAATCACTTGCCTTTCTTCCACAATCTCTTGCAGCAGTTCTTCCTTTCTTATTTTTTTCTATATGTTCCTCTAATTTTCTTTCTTTTTCCTTTATTAGTCCATTTTCCAGCACTGTACTTCTCTAAGTTTCACTGAGCTACATACTATCTCTGTATATCACTTGATTCTTAATTCTTTATATTTTTTTTTTGTTTAACCTCCGGAACCACCGTTAAGGTATATCGTACATCTTCAGAGATGAATGAATTGTAGCATTTGTGAAAAATGCCATGCCTGACCGGGATTCGAACCCAGGACTTCTGGATGAAAGGCCAAGACACAACCACTCGCGCCTCGGAGGCCGGCCTTAATTCTTTATTTAATGATTTACAAAGTAACCTTCTTCTCTTTTCCTCCTGTTAAAAATCTTCTTTCACCATCATTAGTTTCTAGCTATCGAACACAATGCATATTCTCAGTTACTGAGGATATACCATTGTGCTTCCTAGTTACTTCAGTCATTATACTTGCTCTATTTTATCAGTGTTAAATATAATATTCACCCTTTCTTTGTTTCCTATTACTCCATATTATTATTTATTCTCTTTCAATATTTTTCACACTTATTGACAAAGAATCTTCAAGCATTTCAGACACATTGTTCTTACTAGATTTATGCTGTCAGTAAATCCAACATGTTTCACTATTCTTTCACCTTTCACCTAATCAAAGCATTCTCATATTATTTTCTCTAGAGATCCACTCTCGGAAGGACTGACAGCATCTTATCCTCCAGAACTTTCCACTTATAGTAAACTCTTGGATCCTGTAGGTGTCAAGAATGTTACATCAATGTAGGTGATGAACTCACCCCTGTTGAAAGTATGGACGTTTCCTTGATTCTGGCAGGTGAATCCATCCCGGCTATTGCTCATGACCACAGCGAGTTTTTAGGATTGAAATTGTCTCCTATCTAGACTGTTTTTGCCATCTTTCTGCCTACATCCACCATTGTACTGTCCAGGTAATGCTCAAAAGCATCAAATGAACTGTTCAACAAAATGTAGCAACTAAACAACACTGCTGTCAAAGTCTCTAGTCAGGCGTAGCCTGGACCACTGCCAGAGCAAATTACCAGCACGGCACCAGAGACCTTTATAGCAACAGTGCTGTCAGCATTGCAGCTCCACTGATTTTCAGCGACCAGTGCTATACTTGGCTCGCTGCACCGCATGAAGATGGATTTTTTCCATCTTGCGATCTCTGAGACCAAGTTATAGATCCTACAGTTCCTATTTGAATTAATTTGGTGGAATTTATTTCTTATTTTTATCGCACTCTACTAACAGCTTTGTTATTGGTAAACTTCACAGCTGTGCATTTTTGTGCTTCCTTGACACAATAAAAAGCACAATACAAGCATTCAATGGTCAGGACTCCTTACTTAGAGAATTAAGGGTCCTTAGAGAATTAAGGGATGCCTTTAACCTAGCACCTAAATCTCTTTGCTTCTTCCTCCCATATGGTGACATGGCAGTTGAATCATCCAATTTTTGGATCCTACCCATAGCGTGGAGCTTACGAGTAGCGGTACAATTGCCTTCTGAATATTACCAAAAGTTCCTTGAGGAACATAAGCGACCAGATGTTTTGTCTCCAAGGGCACGTAAGACTCTCTTTTTGCACAACTCGGGACATGGTCTCGGCATGTAAGTCCTTCATATGGACAAATTACTTTTTATCGGTCTTCCCTCTGAAAGTCACAGTAGCCCTTGCAAATTTTTCTTTACAGTCTAACAAAGCGACCCGGCAGCGTTGCCTAAGCTTTTGATGCGGATCTATATCTCATTGTTTTCTGCATGTAGGGTGATGCAGAATAGTCAATTACTATTCCACTTGGGTTGCCCTTGAGGGTGATGCCCTTGATTCTGGTCGCCAGGTGAATGACAACAACTGTGTTCGCTTCATAGTAGTTGCAAACCTATTCATGAGCTCTGTTTTCTCGAAGCAATCCTCTAGCCAGCTCCAGACAAGACCTTTTCATCTGCCATCCTTTGTGAAATAAGGGAAGTTAGCTCATTGCTTAACTGTTTCCTTGTTGTCTGGGTGATAAATTGCACTATTTCTATTGGTCTGAAGACGTCCTGATCCCTTGAACAGGGGATTTTTAAAAAAATTTTTACGGGATGAAAAACACTGGTGTTCACCCAGGTACAATATTTATTCTAAAAAAAAAAAAAACTGTCTAGTTAAAAATTAATCAAAAAACTAAAAACCCTGAAATACAGAAATATATATGCAAAGTAAAAAGCCTGTTTCGCACGATAAAAGTGAAATAAAAGCAGTAATATATGTCACATGATACATCTTGAGAAAAAAAATCACAATCTGCATTACAGGAAAAGCATGAATATTTGAAACACAATATAGTAATTTATACATTTGGATATAAACGGATGGTTCTTAGAAATCCTAAAACAGAAGGTAAAAATAATTCACTGTCCCCAAGAATATTTTGCATGTTAGCCCCAAGTTTAACTTACGCCGCATAGCAGTTATAGTCATAGCAGTCATAGTAAGAGTGTGGTGCACTGTCAGTTGGCAGTCACAACGAGCACAATTTGTTGCATCTGTTTGAAGTCATCAGAAGGTATTGTTGAGTATGCCCTATTCTGAAATAGCAGATAATAACATCCTCTCGACAGTTATTTTTGTATAGGAGCTCCATGGTGAAATAGTGTTTTTAATTGGGCAAAGTTTATTATTCATGGTAGCATCCCACTCACTTTGCCAGTCATCATGAATTCCCCTTTTCAAGAAACAGAAAAGATGTTTAAAAGCAATGCAACTGGTAAAAGGAGACTGAAAAAAGCCTCTTTTGCTGCACTGTCTGCGGGCTCATTGTTCTCATACATCTACTGGTTTGCGAAATAACACAATGGATCTCACAGACAACAGGGTGAGTACACTTCATTAATCAACCCTGTAGGGCACTCATGGAATCTGAGCAATCAAGAACATGCCAATATTTTGGGCTAATTATATGTAAGGCCTTATTAATGGCATACAATACTGTTGAAATACTGTAAAAACTGTTTTGGACTTGGTAGTAACGTAGATCTGTACAGAGGTTAAGTCACTCTATATCATGTATTAGACAAACCTTTTGTCGTCCAGGAAAATAAAGTTTTGGCTGTAGCTGATGGATTTTATAGGAATAAATATTGGTTATGGGATACTATATACTTCCTGGGTGGAAGGACTCCTGAAGTATTAGTCCTGACTTAGATGTTGGCAATCATTTCAAAGGCAATGCCGAGGAATACATTTTATTCTATTCTTTGTCACTTGCATGTAAATGACTATTCATAAATTCCAGTTGATAGTAAGGGCAAGTTGTTCAAATTAAATTGTACGATTTTTGAGTTAAACAGCAAATTTCAATGTGCATGTAGGGGATTGAGATAGCTTAGTGTGAACTAAAATAAGATCTATACCAGTACTAACTGGTATAGATCTTATTGGTGTCAAACAAACAACAGCAACTGCAAGTTATATGCAAAATTTTTTATTAGTAATGCAATTGAAGGATATAAAAAATAGAATAGGACCATGAATCAAGCTCTTAGGCCTACTGTGATTAACAATTAAGAGTATGTTACTGATGAACTCTGTCAGTGAGTTTCATTTTTTTTTTTCAGGAACAAAATATAGTAATTAAATCTGTGGCTTACTTTCATTTTGGGTTCAACCTGCTGTAATACTACCGACATATTCTTTGTATTTCGAACTGCATCATATAGTCATCAACAACCAATGCTTGCATTAAGCCACGCTTTAGCTGCTATTTGGATCTAGGATTTGAAGTTACTATGGTAAGATTATGATCATACCCTAGTAACTGCAAATCCTAGTAAGGTCAGTCATAAATTAATAAAGTTCAAGGTCTGTTCAAAAAGAATCATATAACCTTTTATTTTGAGGATAGATTTTAGTTTGTCCTACATATCCTAAATGGCAGATATTATCTATACAAATAAATTTAAATTCACTTAATCAATCTATTTAATGCAGTTATACTCAGCGTTTAACAATTTCATAAGCCTTTAACAATTTGTGAAACGTATCTTTGTCTAAAATGTAGCCACGACTACATTGCATAGGTTTATCACAATAAAAAATTAAACCTGCATATCAGATGAATAACCACATAACAAAACATGTAATAAGTAATGAACACAATAATTCTTCTTATGTGTACATTTTGAGTGGTGTTTATAAAATTGAATGCAATGATTTTGACCATATTTTTATTGGTAAGACCACTAGATTTTTAAAACCAGATTCGTGGAACATTAGAAGTTATAAAAAAAGTAAGCATTATTTTTCCAATGTATCAGATCATTTGATAAAAAAAAGCACTTATCAGATATTCAGACAAACTTAAAAATACTAGAAATTAAAAAATGTAATATGGATATGATTGATAATAATTTTTATATTTTTTTTTTTTTTTGATAAAGCCCCCCATTTCCAACCCCATGATCTGATTTTGCCCATTAACGAACTCGACCAAGATTTTGTTCATTATATTTTATGTATCAATTTGAAAGTGATTGGCACAAAATTACGGCAGTTATCGTCTCCTCGTCTCCACTTAATTTTTTTTTTTTTTTTTTTTTTTACCTATGGAAAAAATATATCTTCAAAGGATGAGATGAATGAATTGTAGCGTGTATGAGAAATGCCATGCCTGACTGAGATTCAAACCTGGGACCTCCGGATGAAAGGCCGAGACGCTACCACTCCACCATGGAGGCCGGCTCACAAATATTACTTAAACCTAAATAAAACTTGTTCTAATCCATTTTCAATATTTTGGTCGATCCATTACCATCTTTAGTGAATTACTCGCCCGCACACAAATTTCTGAATACAGTAAACAGCCAAAAAAGTTTAATCTTTTTTTTTTTTTAATTATTTTCAAGTGAGTGAACATTTTGTATTTAATCCTGATTATATGGGTGGCTAGGTTGAAAAAAGAGATAAGCGCATAATTTTTTTAACTACTCCTTTTTCTTCTATTTTTTTTTCTAAGTTAATTTTAGTCTATGCTTTAATTTTATTTTACATAATTCTTAACTTTGATAGGTAAGGTACTGATATTCTACATCTTCCTTGATTCATATCATGTCATATGAAGCTAGCTATATGATATGAATCAATTTTCTTTGAAATCATTTATAATTTTTTATTCTACTTTTTCTTTTCCATTACAATAAATTTTATTTAATTTATTTCATTATGTACGCAACCGTTTGTGAAAATCCTTTAAACTTCATGTCGGAAGAAACATACAACTCCAGTTAATATGCATTGCTTTAAGCAAGAAGTCTAAGCTAAGGCGCTCACCAAAATGACACGAGAGTGATCTGACAAACAACGTGACTGGGTAGCGATAGATGATGTAAACATTATTATGACTTGAAGCCCACCAAACTGATCTTATAGTAACTTGTGTCTGTGTACAAGAATGTTTTGACTTCGTCATTGTCTTCTTCTTCTTCTGATGAAGAAACATTAGCATTACTACATCTTATAAATATTAACAATAATTTTCATCGTAAAAAGTGTTTTTGGGTAGATCTGTATTGGAGGGAAAATATGATGAATAAAAAGGGTATCCACTGCATTTCTCTTGCTGTAGTCTTGCTGTAATCATATAAATAAGGAAACTTCTCCACTAAAGATACAAATTTTATTTTAAATTCTTGGTTGTCTTTCATTTTTAACAAAAATGATTTTTCATACAACACAGCAGTGAATTAAAGTTAATAACTACTAAAAATAATTAGTTTAATTTGGCACTGTTTTTGAAAAAAATAAACCAGAACAATGAAATTAATTTTAAGATCAGATCGTACATGCAACACGCAAATAACAAAAAGTTGAGCATGCTGCACTTTAATGACTGTGACATGATTGTTATGCATCATTTGCTAGTTGTATCATGTCGGTGAGCACTAACCAATTTATAAACCTTTGTGTAACTTCCAAACATCATATGACTATCATGTCTCTGTCACATCAGTTTGGTGAGTGCTCTGCTTAATGACTATAGTAAGAGTTCCATTTATTTTCTAATATCTTTAAATTTTTTATTGTCAACATGAATACATTCTACAAACTTCTAAATAAGTTTTATTTCTAATATCAAACAGCATGATAAAATGTGAAAATTCTTCAAAATTATTAAGAACTAAAAAACTTACTTTGAAAAATATTGAAACGTTTTCATTCAAAGAATGTTTCCTAATAAAATAGATAATGAGTACTACACTTAACATAATTCTTTATGTGAATTTTCAGTTTTTATAATGTATTGTAAATAATAGGATTTTTCAAATATATTAATAGGTATTATTTTCCTAAGCTTTTAATTAAATATTTAACTTAACCTTTCTGAAGATACATGAACGTTTTTATTTTATATTTTACACACATTATGTTTACATGCTTTTTTTTTTTGTTAATTCTGCTGTATTAGAGTTATGCTTAAGAATAAAATAAATGTTTTATCAATCATACTGTGTCTTGAAAGAAGTTAAATTAAAATATAATTAATATAAATGGATTATCAAGAATTAACTTAGGAATGTGTATTTTAAGAGATTAAATTAAAATATAATTGATTTAAGGCAAAGGGTAATAACTTTATTATTAAATATTTGTAAACTACTAAACAGGCTGTTTATAAGATTTCACCAGTTTTCTTTAGGTTTATTATTTTTATTGCTATTTTATTTATATAAAGACATACTTGTGATTGTTAATCGTAGTATTGGCTTTCTTCAATCATATTTGCTCTGATTATGAAAAATAGCCTCTTGTATTACTTTTCTTTATGGATTCACTTTTACTTTTATAATTATATTAATAATTAAGATTATTGCTTAAAGAATCATGTTTATCAACAGTGTTTTCTACAAAATTAAATCCAAGATGTTCTTTTGATTATCTACTTATAAAAATAATTTAAGGATACATTTCATCAGATTTTTTTATCTTCCATTTAAAAAGAGCTTCTGTCTTGCCCTAAATATTTTAAATACACATGGCATTAAGTAAATCTATTTTTTACACGATTAAATGTAAATCTAAATGATATTTGAAAGTATACTTCTGGTCTTCTGCCTAGAATCATGAAGGAACTAATTATATACAGAATATAGGTCAGGAGTCATTTTAGTTGGTTTCTCTTAGGCACTTTACTATTTACATTGAAACTTTTACAAGAATATTAATACTAAAAATGCACTACATTAAATCTTTTGTGTGTACAAACTGCAGATAAAGTTGAGTGGGGCCACTCAGTGTGTTGAGTTGAGTTGAGTGGGACCACTCAGTGTGTATGGTAGTGTTTTGTGTCACTCCGCGAAAAGTGTTTATTTAATTGGTTTTTGGTTGATTTTTATGGATTTGTTGGTTGGAACTTAAGGTAATACGGTTAATGGACTTACTTACGATCTTTTTG
>JAAAKQ030474171.1:0-19051 GCA_010016005.3 Zanna intricata | reverse complement strand
ACAAAAGGCACGTTTATACACACACACTCACACGTTCTAGAGAAAAAATACACACATTCTCTTATATATATATATATTTTTTTTCTCTAGTACTCTTTATTTTAATGATAATGATGCCTGCATCTAAAGAGTGATGTTGTTTACACAGAACGCTACATTTATCATAAATTATGAGGATATTAAAACTTGATAACTAACACATTATTATGTTAAATTTCGAACGAAAAATATTTTGACTGAAAAAAAAACAATAATAAGAATTAAAATTACTATTTAATAAACACTATAAACAAGTAATATAGTTGCTATGGATGCTTATTAGTAAATGTATCATTAAAAATTTGTAAGTTGTCTTATTTATTTTATACAATTTATTAAATAATTGTGCTTGTTAAAAGAACGTTTGCCATTCTTGTCATTGCCATTAAAAAGAGATAGAGGAAAGAAACGTTTGCTACATTACAATTAAATAATTTTTTTTAATTTCAGATTTATATAAAGTCGTATTATAATTCAAGTTCAATTACAATTATATAAATTTAGTTAAATATATTTTGTGACTTTTAATCACAAATTTTTTATTGAATTTTATTTAATGCGTAGAAATTTTGTGTAGAAGTTATAGGTACGAATTGGAAACTTTTATCCCATCATGTAAATGGAAAATTTTATTTACTTTTTACGCTTCTATATTGATTATTTACTTCACGTTACAAATAGAATTGTAAAGGTCTTATTGTTGACTCGGTGACCTCTGTCAAACCCTAACCTCACAGTCACGAGGGAAAAATCCCTGACAAGTTAAAATTTTCATCACATCGATGCATAAACAAACAAACAATCACTATTTTCTTTTATAGTTGAAATATTGGCAATAACAATTGATGTTTTCTTTTTAATTATTACTAAATTGTAAAAGATACAAACGGAATGTCAAATTGAATATCCAAGATCCTTTTGTTTTTTTTTTTTTTTGTTATTGATTGATATTCAATTTATTACTGCGTCTCTTAATTTATATTGGATGTCACATAATTATCTTATTTCAATTAACTAGTAAAAACAAACACAAAAAAACGTTCATTTAGAAATAAACTATGTTAGGTTTGTCAGAATTAGTACGGTAGAATTTACTACAATATAAAATCTAGTTTCATCGAGTTGCTTACTAGCTTCAAAATTAAAATTTGATTATAGAATTAATGAAAATCATATAGATACTTTCTCAGTTAGTTTCTTAGTTACTTTAGTTAGTCAGTTACTTTCTCAGTTAGTTTCTTAAAAAAGATTATTTTTAAAAAGTATTTATAATTCTTCCTCTGTTTAAAAATATACCAGTTCAGAAGTAACAAGAGTATAAAAAAATAAGATCAGTTAACTTGTTGCGAGAACAATTGTTGACTGTGAGTAAGGAAGGTAAGAGTAACGGAATAAATTAGTTTTCTATTCTACGTACCTTGCTAGGTTAAAAAAAAAAAAAAAAAAAAAAAAACTTAAAAGGAATGAAAAGCTTAGCTTATATTGTGTAAATGGCATATTAATTAATCATTTTATTTTTTATGCTGAACAGGACTTCAAATGACTTTTACACTGCTACAGCCAAATTACTTAGGAAAAGTTTGTAACCGTAAGCGTAACATTAACTTATCGTTAAGTATAAACAACATTGGCTGATGATATACCGAGAGGCGATTTCAGCCACCCCTATACTGAAGGGGAAAGGTATTTTAGTGGGTGAGAGCCCCACACTGTCATCTGTGCGGGCAGATGTCGGCTGGTAGAGCTTTTTCCTCCTCCTACGCAAAACAAAAAAAAAGTATAAACCACATGAATTTACATCAGTAGTGTAAATACACTACGCGACAAATGTGTAGCAAACATGACTACTGATAAATGCCAGAAATAACGCACCTGTAGAAAGTAAAATTTATCAATTAACTGTATATTATAGTTTTTAACTTTTAGTTAATGGTATGATTGAAATGCAAAAAGAAATAAAAATGTTTTACGGTATGAACTTTTGCTAACTGTATTAAAGCATAATATCCGTAGTAAACATGCTTTTTCAAAAATACTCAAGGATAAGTACACAGTCAGACCCTCAGAACGTTAACGCAAAATTTAGAGTACAGTGTTCACAACTTGACGTCACGTACATTCTGGTCAAACAGTAAACGAAGTTTCCTTTTTTTCTTCATTCACTAAGTTTTAGTTGATTTTGAAGCAATTACATTCTAGGTTATCTTAATGACCGTCACATCACGTTTTCGTTTTAGGGAACACGAACACTTACACAAATACATATACACACATATTAAATTTATAAGATCCTTTCCTCACGCTCGCGCAATCCCACTCATAGTGCTTGTGGAGAACAGAGAGGGAGAGAGAGAAAGGGTGTAAAATACCTATAAAACATCCTTCTTCAAAGCCATCCCCTCTGCATGAAATATGTTTATGGCAAGAAATATTTACTGATTTTAATATAAAGTAACTGTATTAAGCGTAAACTTATAATTATACATCCGATGATGTATCTTAGCATTCCTAAAGTAACACTACAACTAACTTTCCGGCTTACCAAACTCTTTGTTAAGATAATGAATAATTATGTACATAATAATATAACGTGGTAAGTATATAATGCTGATAGTTACAATAATATACATTAATAAATGATGATTTGCAGGAAAAATTGTATTAATTATTAATTAAATTCGAATTATTCCAGTTTTAGCCAGCGATTATCAATTACGACGAAAATTATCAGGTAATAAATTATGATTTCAATCCCCAATCTATACCTGTATATAAGAAACATTGCTCAATAATAATGTCCAATTATTTCTGTTGCCAGAAAAATTTTACAATAAGAACGCGATAATGGTAACATTTACATAAATGTTATTGTTCAGAAACCGTTAAGAAGGCACAGTAAATGCGTACTAAGCGAAGTGTCATTCACAACCCAAGCACTTTTTAAAAATCAAGTTAATTAAAAATAGTAATAAAAAATTAACTTTGAAAATGTTTTTGTTCTTTGTTTCGATAGTAAAACATCATAATAAATCCATAATATTTTGGTAAATGAAAGTTTTCATAGATCAGTTATTCACTGGTGAAAATGTAACTTAAGACTATCTGTGGAGCGTAGAATTTCTTTCATAAATTTTCCGAAAGCTACAGTAATATTAAAATAAAATCCAAATTGATATTGAATATATATAAAGTACCAGCAATACAAGAATCAGACGTGGAACACGGTTGAAGAATTATCCTTTTTTTTTTAAATTGTAACAACTTTTATATAATTAATCTCTTGCCACAGTATTGTACTTTGAATCAATAAGAAGGTAAAACAAAACTAGCAATATTTGAATTCCTGAGAACCCTCCTGATTTCCAGTAGTAACAGTTTCATTCGTTAAAGTTGGGGGTTGATATATTTTGGAGAAATATTATGAAACCAATTTTTTTTTCTCAAAAACACTGAGAACAAAAATTTATGGATAAATTATAAACTTAACAACATTATTTGGCTAATGTAAAATACTGAGATGTAATAAAATTGAGGCAGCAGCCAATGCAACAATCTCAATGACGCAGCAAATTAGTGGAGGATTTTTTTTAACCACTAATTTCTGGAGATCTGTGTCCTATTTTTATCATAATCCTTCTTTGCTTGATTTTTATCTTGTAGCAGTTTATGAAAAATATTCTTCTATATTTTACAAATTGAAAATTAATATGGAACACTAGAATTAATCTGAACATTAAAGAAGAATACTAGAATAAAATTCATGCATGTAACGAGAAATCTAGAGGCGTTTTACACATTTTTGTAGCAATGTAAATATACTTTAAAGAAAAAAAAATTACAATAAAAATATTGTAATATCACACAAGCTAGAATACCAGCTTGTGTGTTAACCGAATATCTGCAAGATAACCGTGGTAGAATGTGATTCTCCATCATTCTTTATTAGTTTCATTTGTTTTTAAGCTATCTATAAAGGTAATTTTCCATGTTCCTGGAAATAAAAAACCGATTTCTTTGTAAGATTTAACCTTTATTAATCTATAAAATATTATTATTTAATAATTAATAACAGTAAACAGTCATTTCTTTCCAACCTCGTCAAAAAAATTGTTTTGCAAAATGTTTATAATTTGTTAATTATCCTTAATCAATTAACTAAATTAATTACTTTAATTTTCATTACGTATATTTTTTATCGATTGAATACATTGCTTTACTTTGAACTCACGATCGTTTAATGAAATTACATAAAACATATTTTGATATTGATTCGGTAACTTTACATAAATTTACAAATTTATTTCATGATAGCAGTATTTAACTAGTCATAAATATATATATGAGTTTGAAATTTAGTTTGAAAATTAGGCAGCTGTATTTTTATTTCTTTGGAAAGTTTTGCGGAAAAATTGGTTGGCAATTGGCTGACCAGTTCCGCCTTGTAATAATTAATTATTTTTACTGTTATTATGAATAACAAATATTTTAAATTTGATTGTATCAACGAAAATAAATTGCACATTGATGTAATAACTTGCATGTACCAATAAAAGTTTAATATTTTCTAACTGGTGTTAATTCTGCTGATTGATTGACTGACGAGAAGGTTTTTATTTATGTTACATCCAGTAAAATGAAAGGGTTTTCGATTTACTTTCTGAGGAACAGAAAAGCAGATCCACATATGGCCTGTTCCAATCATAACCCTTCCTCTTTTCCTCACCCGAAACCTATTACGCGTCTACCTCATTCTACCAGTCTAACGAGCAATTCGTAACCCACAAAATGACAGTTTTGTAGTCGCAACCATTTCTCTATTTCCTAATACGATTTTTTTATACATGTATCTTACTTTGTCACCATAAATCGAATCATTTATTTTAAAGAAAGTTATTTATTTGACAAGAGTATAACTGAAAACGCCGTCTATATTATTTCTCATTTTGTTAAAATATTTTCGTTCATTCGTCAGGATATATGTTTTTAAACAAGATTGGTTTTTCAGCCAGTTATTTATGTAAAATAAACCATCATATTCTTCATTAATGCTTATGTTTCATAAAATTAAGCCAAAATTCAGTTTTTAAATGCTAGAAAGTAAGACCAAATTATGCATAAATATGATGTTTTAATGAAGATTAATTTACATAAAGGTAAAAGGCCAAAATAAAAATAATGCTACATGCAGCTACAGTCCTTCAATAATTTCTTTTAGAAAACTCGTCATAACAATTGAATTTTCTTATAAAATTATATTCATAATCTTCATTAAAACATCATATTTATCCATAATTTGATCTCACTTTCTAGCATTTAAAAAGTGAATTTCGGCTTAATCTTATGAAAGTTAATTAAATTATTATGATAACATAAATCGAATACTTTTATGGACTTACTGAATAATTCGGCAATAAACAATCGATATGCAATCGATTTTGGAAAGAATAGTATATATTTAAATAACGCTGAACAGGATGTTTGTGTGGAACGCTGAGGGTCTTGGATAAATTCTGTAAAAGAAGAAAATATCGGTGTCCTAAAGTCTTTCGATTATAACAAAAAAACTATTACAGTTAACAGCTCCATATTTTGTGATAAAAGAAAGAAAAAAATTATTTTTTTTACCATATCAATAAACTTCCATATGTGCGCATTTTGTCGCTCGTAGAATGTCCAACCGATATCAATTTCATTCGATGTGTTGAGCATTTCTTCGGTAACGCTAGCAACAGCTTCACTTATTCTCCGTCTCAATGTGTCCAAATGAAGTAAGGATGTTGCATAAACTGTCCTTAACATAACACGAAAGGAGCCTAAGGGCCTAAGGGAGATATGACTGGTAATCGTCGCGACCTGAGAATGGGACCGTCGTGAATAATCCGTCTGCCATGAAATAATTTATTCAGAAAATCTTGAACTAGTTATCCCCAATGTGCTGATGGAAAACTAACCTAAATTGCAAGTCATTTAGTTGAGGTACAGCAACGTGTTCCAGCATATCTAGATTAGCTGTCATTGATTTCTCAATTAAAAATAACGGATTAATGATTCTGTTGAGCATCTAATCACACAACACTTTCAGTTTACGGGAATCTCTCATTTTTTCCCTGGTAAAGTACAGATTTTCTGAACTCCACATTCTCACATTATCTCTGTTCTTTCCCTGAGGTGTAAAAAGCAGCCTAGTCTGAAAAATCCACACGCTACAGGTACTCATTCTCGTTATCAATCCGTTGCAAATTTCTGTCGCAAAGGCTACACGACGGAGGGCGTCATCTGGCTGTAGATTTGCAATATCTGAACTTTATTTTTTTTTTGTCGATGATGAAGGAATGCCATTTACTCACTTCAACCACGAGGTCATCGTGGGATGTGTCGGGCTCGGACCCAGGCCGCTCTCCGACCTGGGCTAGCAAACAGGCTAAAAGGCTCTGCCAAAGTGTTGTTAGACATGATGTGACCTCCCCCATACCGACTAAACCGTCCTCATCGCTCTTTCCTGCCCCAAGACCGGACCCGCAATTAAGCATAACTCAGTATCGAGGGGATTGCTCGACCTCATCTTCTCTTGAGCTTCCTTTCCTCTCGCTCTGCTCCTAAGACAAATAAAAAAAAAAACAAAAGTCCCACTCACTCAATCATTCTATCATCCATTCTCTCCTCTCACACACCATTTTTTCTTTTAACACCTATAATATGAAGAAAAACATCCAACTACTCACCCAACCACACTGTCATTCACACACGCACCCGCACTCTTTTTGTGTTAGTGTTAGTTTTGTATGCGCTTACGTGTTTATGTAAGTGTTACCTTTTTTGTGTAAGTGTGCATGTGTGAACGTGTCCATGCCAGGGGATTAAGAGTCCCCGTGCGTCATCATCCTCGCCCATCCTCACATCGAGGACGGGCGGAGACTCAGCAGGAGGCTATCCCGTACTCCCGGCTCCTCCTTCTATGTGTTAATGTTATCGCCATCTCCTCCGCCATGGTGGTTAGAGAGTCCCCGTGCCACATCATCGCAGCCCATCCCACAAGGGAACGAACTGCGACTAAGCAGAGGGCTGTCCCCTCCCCCAGGCCTCCTCCTTGACGACTTCATCAATATCCGCGCCTCCTGTATTCGTCCTCTTTCTCTTTGATTATTGTTCTAAATGCATTTTTAACTTGGGCGCAGTTATGTGGAGACACCAGCATAAACTGGACAAGGGTATCAGGAGTTACCTGCTCCAGACCAGCCGACTCTCTCAAACTTTGCCATCTACGACATGCAAATAAAGCCTGTTCGACCTCCAGACAGAACAACCATGTTGGGAAATCCTTCTGTCAAAACGGTGTAAGTACGCATTAAAGGATCCATGTCCTGTCATTTCTTGCGTTAGGTAGTAACCTACCTCCCCGTGCTTTTTGTCTATCCATTCCAATAAATTAGGAATAAGAGGCTTGGTCTACAAGGCTTTGGGTCCATTCATACATGCAGCACACCATTCCCTCCTAATACGACTTTTGACTTCGGTTTTATCCACCCCCTGTGACCTCAGTGTTCGTTCTACTATGAGTAAATTGATCAGTGGCACACCAGATAGTATACAAACTGCTTCATAGCTTGTAATACGGTAAGCAGACACTCACGTTATGACATTCGTTTTCACGTTAATGGTATGTCCCCAAACAGGAGTAGAATACAGTATGATGGAAGTCACTGTCGTCATTATTATTTTTCCTTTGGAAGATCTTGGAGCATTTTGTGAGAACATAAGCTTGCCCAACGTATTTGCCACTTTGTCCGCCTTTTCGTAAACGTAATGTACGTGTTGGCTGAAAACCCCGTCGAAAACAGCTACTCAAAATAATGGGCTCAGTGCAGATCCTTGCAGGACTCCACCAAGTACCCTTTTGCGCAACCTTTTACAGTTTACGCAAACGGGGTCCTCATTCTTCTGTGGACAGTTCTCGTACCTATGGCCCTCTTCACCTCAGTGCGCCTCAGACCGACGCATTTTACAGAACTTGGCCCTGTTGCCAAACCTACAGCATTTAAAGCAACGCTGAAATTCAAGGTATTCCTTGACGCGACAAGACGTGAAGTCCAAACAGCCTTCTCTTAGCCAGAAATTTCTGGAAGAGACCAGCCCCTACCTCGAACACACCGTGATACCGTCGGCATCACGTTTACCAGTCTTGAATACTAATCTAAACGAAGCCTCGTCCAAATCCGTGTTCTGATCTCGCAAGAGAGACAGAACCTCCATATGCAAGAGGCTTCGGTCAATATCATACATATGATTCGGCGCCTACGCTTTCGCTTGAGGTCAAGCTTGACCTCAAGCTTTCTCACAGTCGGAGACTGGGTGATGGCATGAGCTTTCTCCTTACCATAAGCAACTACCACTAGACGCTTGCTGGCCCCTTTAATGTCGCGTATCGAAAGTCCCTTCCGGTTGTCGCGAAAGGGAACCTGAAGTTCCTTCTTCAAATCTTTGGGACTCTTTGTAGAGCCCTCCCTTTCTCACGAAGAGCACTTCGGGTTTCTTCGCCTGACTGGCTTCCCGCTTACAAAAACAAAAAAATATAATCTTAAAAAGGCATACAAAAAATTAAGGAATTTTGCTGGCAGATCGTAGCAATGGTATTAATCATAACATGATCTACAGTCTATGTTTTACCTGGATCATTGAATCCGTAAAACATTAGGACAAGCTCATAAGCATACAATCTTAGATCAGGAAACCTTTCTTGAAGTAACATCAGATAGATGGTTTTAACTTTTATAAATTTTATATGTAAAAGTCTTACAGTAAAAATTAATGCCGCATAAATTAATTCCTCAATTAATCTTCAAGGAATAAACTGTACTTTATTTGTTTAGTCGTTTCTTCATTTTTTTTTTTTTTTTAATTTATACTAAGTTTTTTCAGTTAAATTTATTGTGTTACGTGTATTTAGAATTCAGTTTTGTGTTATTCGGTTTCATATGAAATGATTTTATTGTGTTATTCTTTATGCTTTACATTGCTTATCCCTTTAAGAACTGCATGGGGAATTTCGCTACTTCCTTAGAAGTAGTTAAATATCATGAACGGAGTTGTGGAAGCAGTTGATAGTGAATGTTGTTACAGCATCATTGTAATCTGCTTACATATAAGCTTATAATATAAGCTTCTTTGATCGATAGCTATTACAACAGTTTTAATAATATAAACGTATCAATTTGTGTATGCTAAATCTTGTAACTAGTTATCGATTTTATATATGTTATACGAGTATTGTTAATATGTTGACAAAATATCAATTTAATTATTTAAATTACAAGCTTAAATCTACTTTTTATTTTAAAGTCATAAAACTTGCATGCTATCAAAAAGTCGTCATATTGAACAGTCTTTTTAAGATAAATTTGTTACATGCTCTAAGCTTAAGATTGATTTAAATACTTTTGTAAAAATTTTATTGATAATACATTTTATAAGAATAAAATGTACATATCAATTACAACAATAATTACAAGAATTTATATTATCAAATTAGAAGAATAATTTTATTAATTATTTATTTCCTATGTAAATATAAGAAAGCTACAAGTTATAGATTTTAATTATTTTATATATGATAAATAATACATTAACCTAATATACATATATATTCTTTTATTTTTTTAAATTTTTATAATGTTTTCTTTCAAGAGTTTATAAGTTTTGGTTTTTTTTTGCTTAAAATGTAGATAGGTTTACAAAACCTAAGCAAAATTAAATAAACAAAATTCTCATCAAGTTTCCTCAATACAACAAAAGTTACAAAAGTACGTACAGAAATCATGTAAAAACCAATAAAAGCATCTGATAATGCTTTATAAAATAAAGTACGAATATATACTTGATTTTTCTTCAAAATTTTCGATTCCTTTTTTCGAATTTATGAATGGAAAACATCCCCATCTCCTCAAGAATTTATTGAATTAAAATCACACAAAAAAAAAAAAATTAAAAAAAGGAAAAAAGTATTACTATTAAGATGCTAAGGGTGGTGATTATCTCGGAAGGATAATTAATTAATTTGAAGTAAAAATTTAACTGATTTTCTATTTTATTTGAATTTGAAAATGGAATGATTTTTGGCAAATTTGAATGTGAACTGCAAATTAAAAAATCGTAATTTTCTCGGATCATGATTCATTTTTATTATGATAGTTTAAATTGCTTATGTATATTATGATTATTATATATATATATATGCGTGTATTTGTGTGTGTGTGTGTGCTTGCGCGCACACACACAAATACACGCGTTTAAAAACAGATAATGAGAAACATATGACATTAAAAATATAAGATTTTATCTATTATTTTTTGTTCAATTCTTAAGAGTGCTGTTTACTGTTATTTTACTTTACTTTTTTTTTAATGTGATATATTGGTACCCTATCGGAATCAGATACACATTAATAGAAGTAGTAGTAATTCTATTAATAATCGTTACCACTTTTATTTCCATTACATCTATTAGTCAAATTAATTTCGAATATAATTATTTTCAACAGTCAACTAGAAAAAAAATGAACTTCATTCTATCTCATAAACCAATCAAAGCTGTCGAATCCATAACTAATCAACCGTAAACTATACGATTTACAATGTCTCAAGATATCTTCGTAGTCTAGTCTCCGAGCTTATATTTTCTCAATATAAGCTGGGTTATATTTTTCTTAATGATTTTATTTGTTTTAGTTGTCATTTTATTTATTGAAATTTATTCCAAATGTTAAACGGTTTTGAAAATATTTTTTCTAATCATTTTCAACTTTCACCAAGAAAAACTGAAATTATGCGTACATTAATTGTTTTTCCATTTATTTTGTTAGGAATATATATATTCTTTTTATTTTCTATTAAAAATGTGAGCAGATGTTTTTCCCTTGTAAAAGGAAAGTTTTGTGATTGAATAAGAATAAATAAAATAACATTTCTCAATATCAGCTTATTGCTCTAACATAGTTAAGGTTAAAGAAATGGGAAATATATTCAGAAACTAAATATAGGTTAACTGCATGCTTAACTGCATTAAACACGATGTAGTGGTAAGTCTGAACATCCATATTTACAGATTTAAATACTTATTTTATTTATAAAGCACTTAATTTTTATGCTAGAGCATGAACGTTTGTTAGTATTTTGTAACTTTTTCGTATTTTTTTTTTTTTTTAATTTAGCTCGTTACAGTAGAATAAGATGACATTAAAATACAGCTTGTTTGAACTGCACTATTAGATTTCAATATAACATGTAAAAATGTATATGAAATAAAAATTTTGCTCATAAAAAAACAACCAATTTTTAAATTGTTTTCTATCAAATGTAATGTGAAATTACTTTTTATTTAAAAAAAAAAAAAATAAAAAAAAACTTAAATTAACGTTCAACTATTTTAATTGATAAGGTATTTTTTTTTTAAATCTTCCTTTTTTTTATTTTTTTACTTTTCCAATTGATACTAGGTATAATGTGTACGGAATTGAACAACTGTTATCTATAAAATAATGATCTTCTAGAGAGTTCTTCGCATGTGGTAGTTTTCCACTGCATCTCAAAACCAAGACCGTTCGGGCTAAAGTTAAAAACTTCAATCTGGTTTTTAGCAGATTACAATCTAACAAATTGAGTGTGTTAATAAATTAAAAAAATATTTACTAAATTTATATTACAAACTTCTGTCCAATTAATCTGAAATCCATCAGTCATTCCTGGATTGAGTTGAAATTATCAAGTGTATTAAAATATTTCTGAGTATTTTGAACGATATATATATAGAAAATTGAAGCACAAAAGTTTTCAATTTATTTGATAGACATTCTGCAATAATTCATTATATTTAGTTTCTCTTCTGTACACTTTCTGAGTGGTATTTAGCTTTCAGTTATGGTGAGAGTTCTGTTAGTACGGATTCGGTTTTATTTCTTTTTTCAAATTATTTGGGAATCGTGAAATAGATTTTTTTTATAAAACGAATACTTTGTAAAATTAACACACAACCTTATTCTAATACTTCCAATAGCTGACAGTATTTTTAACATATTTAATTTTGTAACTAGTATCTAACTGATATCTTTGAATCTAATCAGATATTCTCAGAATCTGTTTCAGAGACAAAATAATGAATGAATTGATGTGATTATTCAGATAAAAAGATGGAGATGAATATATAAGTCAGTAGTATTTCTTGCATAATAGATTCATTCGTTGAGGCTTATTTAAACCAATTTTTTATTTTATTTTATTGTATTTAAATGTCATAAGAATAAAAAAGAGCACAAAATGCAATTAGAGTAATTGAATTTCTAACCTATTCATGAGACGAAGCAGAACAGTTTATGTAAATAAGTTTCAATTTATTCTTGAATTTGAGGATGGTGTACCCTAACAGTTCGAATACAGAATGGACTTTACTACTGCCACCTTGATTAACGACCGTTCCTTCGTTTCGTTCGTTGTTACCTCCACTCTTCTATCGTTCTTTCTTTATTCTGTTCTTTGCAAGAGACACAGATAATCTTTTATCCGATATCTTCTTTGATGATCCAGTTAAGTGGTACACGTTCCTTTTTAACCGGTTCCCTGTGTTAGGAGTTTTATGTGTAAGAAATGCAATTTATATTATTCGTTAAAACAAATGAATACTTGTAAAGAAAAACTGCTTTTAAGAAATTGTTTTATGTTTTTATTATTATGAATATTACTATTGTAATAAAAGTGCATGAGGGTAATGACATTACTTTCTTTCCACGCGACTTCAATGCGGGTTTTTCTCTCTCTATTACATTCTCGTTAGCTTCTTTTTTGCTATGACAGTACCTAAATAATTCATCTCCTGTTGTTCTTAACTTATCAAACAATGAATATAATAATTATTATTATTATTTTTATTAGCATCATATCTCTCTATCTGTGTGTGTGTGTATATATATGAGTATATACAGATACATCATATATTCACATACACGCCCGTCAATAGAAGTTTTGGAGAACTGAATTATTGAAATGTAATAAAAACCTTTCAAATAGAAAATAAAAATATTTTTGCAAGAAGTAAATTGTACACGTTTAAAAATAAAAAAAAATAAATGAAAACATAAAAATAGGAATGATTAACAAAATTGTTATTATCATTCAACTAGAAATGCTAAAACTCCCTATTAATAAACAAAACTTTCAATAAAGGAATATCATGAACGCGCAGATAAACTTCTCCTTTAAAAAGATTATTGTGAGATGTGTAGTGCGATGATGGCTGTTTTGACATCAACATTGTTTGCTGTTACACAAAGTTTACAAAATATTAGTGAGTGTAATGGTTTGTTAATTGTATAGTTAAGAAAGATACATAAATCATGTTTGTGTTCTATTTAAAAATTCTGTAGACTACTATTAGGAGGAATTAACTTAAATAACTGACGACTTAAAACTGACGTTTTTGCCTTAGTTGAGCTTTCTATAAAGCATTTGATTTAAATATAGCACCACACAGGACCGCACACAGATTCCTTTGGAAAAGATGTCAAAGTACAGTATCAGTTTTTTACAATTTTTTAAAGAAAATATATTTTTTAGTATTGCAGGCTTATGTATGTTCCCATATCGGTTATGTTTCAGTCGGATTTCCACTTAATGTTTATGATCGGGTAAAGATTTACGGAGTCGTTAAATAAAATTCTATATAACCCAATTAATTGTACAAGTAATTTTTAGTGATCAGTGTACCTTCCAGAAAAAAAAAAAGTATCGTTCTTCTGTTAAAAAAGTATCTGCCGTGCTGTCTACTGCACAATATAAATAATCAAGGTGCAAAAATTACATTTTCCGTTAACTAAATATAATGTATCACTTCTACCACCCTATTTTCTCTCATTACAGCTATTTTAAATCAGTATTTTTCTAAAATAAAATTAAAAATAAAGAAACTTATTGAGTAGTCCTGTACCGGTACTCTTATATTCTCCGTATTAGTGTACTAACTTTCGTTCATTAAAAACAAGTTGGTGATAAAAAAAAAGTTCTTTGACAAGACTTCAGAACAAATTTCTCTACTGAAGAATATATTTACCAGATTTTATAAAAATTTGAAATTATTTTATTTTAAAATTATACAAGTAAATAATCCATTTGCATTTTTTTGAAAACATGATAAAAGGTTAATTAAAAGACCTTATCTTTTTACAAGAGAAAGTGCTAAAATCTCAATTTAATGATCGTTAAAAAGGAGTGAATATTCATTTTATATTGAAAACGACTAATTTAGCTCCTAATCTAATATGTAGATGCCTCTTGGTCTCGTTCCTACTTACAATTAATTGTTTTTCTAAGAATTTAGTCAATTATTTCTTACCCATTTTGTTAATGTTGCCTGTTCACCTACATTCAAAGATAAATATTATATATGAAAGTAACAAAAAAAAAAGAAGATATAGTAACCCAATAGCATTATCTTAACAATGATTAACTGATGAAGGACTCAGCATTACAGTAGAAAAAATCATTAACGGGGTGAATTTTTACTACCTAATTAAATTGGGAGAAAACATTAAATTTCTGTTGTAGACGTGTGATTTGCAATCCAGTTACGATATTGAAACTAATTTTAAAAAAAAGTTTTTTTGTTGGTAATATAATAAAAGTTTTTTAGGTGTTTCACTGGATGATAAACTTTTGTGCGACAATCAACTTCAGTATGTTTTGTAAGACATGTGTTTTCAGTTTTTAAGCTCCTCTTAAAATATTAGTATCTTTATCGTTAACTAATTTATTTTTTACCTACTTATATTTCTGTTACTTAAAATGCAAAGTTCTATCTTAATTCTTCTGGAGAAGATCAGAACGAAGTTTTAACGACATAAAAATTGGGTAGATACTAAAATATTCATCTGTTTTATTAATCTATTTTTAATTTTTAATTCATTCTTGAGTAAAAATGGTTTTTTTGTGTTTTTTTAAATAATTCGACTCTAAATTTGTTAAAAATTATATTAGAAAAAACTTCGTAAGAAGAATAAAATTCTAGATATTACTAGTTGGTGAATACCATCCTATAAACAACTAGTGCAGTGTATTTTTTAATGTTGTCTCGTTTGTTTCTATGGAGTCTTACGAAGCAGTATTATTTATATTATTTTGTTTTTGTTGTTATTATATTGCACGAAATAAATGATGTCAGGAGAAATGACGTCGTTTCTGCAAAATATTATTATGTAGAGAATGGTTATGAATTTTTGAGAATCAAATAAAAATCATGTTGATGAAATTCAGAGTATTAAGTTACGCAGCTGCCACATGAAGTACCAGAATATGATATTCTCTCCACTCTGGTTAAAAGGCCCTCGTGGTAGGTAAATAAGAGTAAAACGCGTTAAGATGATAATGCTGAAATTAAAAATCTTTACGAAAATGTAAATATAGTTGATTCAGCTTTCAAAACTCACTATAACTCGTCAAAATAATGTTATCTGTACATCTGTCTAGAAAGCCACCGGTGTTTTTTGGTTATTAGGTTTCAATTTATCACACATAAATGGTTGATCTGAGACTGTACAAGACTTTAGTTCATTTATATTCATACATACAATCATAACTCATCCTCTGAAGCAATACCCTACGGTGGTTCCGGAGGCTGTACAGAAAAAGAAAAAAGGAAGAGATAGCCCACGGCACTGGTCAGTGCTTAACTCGTCATAGCAAATCAGCTGATTTCGAAGTCGAAAGTTCTAAGGTTCAAATCCTAGTAAAGGCAGTTACGTTTATAAGGATTTGAATGGTCGATCGTGGATACCGGATGTACCATTATTGGATCAGTTTCAACTATTTAGTGGTTGGGTTTCAATTAACCACACTTCTCAGGAGTGGGATTCCTGAGGTATTATAAGACTACACTTTATTCATATTTATACATATCATCCTTATTCATCCTCTGTAGTATTACCTTATGATGGTTCCGGAGGCTAAACAGAAAAAAAGAGAGAATAGAGAGAGAAATATTTGATATAAAATTCTTTTTTGAACTTTCAATTAAAAAGATATGTTTACTTGATTAAGTTATCTCATAAATATTATCTGATTCCATTCCAACATGTGAAGAAACGATTAATCATGTTGTTGTTTTTTTCTTTGCGAGCGCAAAGAAGTGTTGTTATCAGCGCCCGAACACGATATTTATACCTATATTAAATAAATAAAAATTAAAAAATAAAACCCAGTAACATAACAACACAGCATAAACTGAAAACCCCTGTGACTTGTGTTAAAAGCAAAATAAAACCATACACGTTATGGATAAATATTAAGTTGATAAAAATTTTATATAATATATATATTAATCTAAATTTTCTGCATCCTAGAATAATCAAACGGTATGCAAAGTTTGATTATTCAAAGGTTTTATTATTTGGTGTATACCAAATTAAACATACATAAAAATTATTGTATCATTTACAATCTTCAAAATGATTTTGTGAAGTTATAAATCGTTTCATTCAGTATCCATAACTGTATGAGTATGTATGAATAATAAAAATATCTACCTTCTAATTTTTTTTTTTTTTTTTGCTATTTTTAGTAGGATTTTGTTGATTGTAGCAGAACTGCGGTAGGATAAATGCTTTTCATTTGAATGGAATAGCAAATCGAATGATTTCAAATAATTGATACGTATAGACATTACGTGCAATTACGTACCGATGTATCTAATTTATTTAGAAAAAGCCTTTCAATTAAAAAAAAAATTGTTGAATATACGTGAACTTAAGTAACTCTAATTTTAGTAGCTTATTTATTAATATTTATCGAGAGTAATTTTAATTTTTATGAAAAGTATAATTTAATAAAATATTCACTTTTTTATAATGTTAAATGAAATGATATGATTTATCTGGGATAGAAGAAGGTTGAATTTCTGTTTCTTTAATTTTATTTCTGCGTATACTTAAGCTTGTTTCATCTAATTTATATTTTGTCGGAGTTGCAATCTCTCTTCCTTATTTTCGGCCAAATGTAAGGCCTTTGTAAAGGGTTATGAAAGCTCCATAAAGAGGGGTAGAATAGGATAAAAGTATAATTCTGGAATGAAATGACAAAGTCTTATATATATATATATATATATATATATTTACTCCAGGACAGACAGTAGCTCTTATATATATATATATACGTGTGTCCTGGAGTAAAAAGTTGCGAGAATACATTCCTCTGCTTCCACTGATAAACCGGAAGTGATTTAAATATCTTTTCAGTTTGCTTTTAGTTATAACTGCTTTTAAATATCCCTCCTCCAATTGGCTGGTTGTGCTATTTTAAAAGGAAGTTTATTAAAATCCTCTAGGATTGCTTTTGCAGGCACAGCCTTCTACAGTAATACATTCTAATATATTCCCAGTATTTGTATCATTCGTTGCATTCCCGTTACTTTTATGATTTTTTTTTTTTTTGCTTTGATAATATTTTGAAATATCTGCATGATCCTAAACGTAATAAGTAAATTAAAAAAAAAAAACCTACAAATATTGATCCTTAAGCCACATCCCGGGTATTCATAAGATATTTGATTTATTAAAGTTAACCATATTTATATTAATCAACCTTAATTTTAATATGCTATTTTATTTAACGAGGTGAAATTAGACGAAAAGTTAACATTCCAATCACGTTACTAATATGATACTACTCACATCTTTTTATATCAGTCAGATGTACTCTTTTTGGAAAGTAAAACTTTAGATTTAACAAATAATATAATTTTAACTTGGTAATGACAAAAGAAGAGTCTTTTAAAATTACTAAAATTTTTGAATTTTGCATTTCACGATTTTATAAATATATACATTTTTTTTTAATTAAAAAAAAGAATTAAAATATTTTAAATGGTGGGAATCCTTACCATATTTCCGTTGTATTATACAATTTCAGGTGATTAATCCCAAAATAGAGCAAACCGTCAATGTGTAAAAAAAATAACAGAGGTATATAAATCCAATGGAAGTATCTGAAACTGTGTTTCAACATAGGTTTCGCTATTTGAAACATTAAAAAAGAATGAATTTCTCAAATGTATGTCATAGATAGTGTTTTCCATGTAATATGAAACTACTAAATGAATATTCTGTTACGAGAAACATTTAGTCCGAAAGGACTGGAGGTTATAACTCGTTAATATAAGGCATGAGAACTATATTAATGGAGAAGATTTACTTTTTGTATATTATACAAAGTTGTAATTAATACTTAGTCTTTCAAAACGAGATGGATGTTATAATTAAACATTCTACATAAAATCCTTAGTCTTCGAATGTACCACATGAGGAGTAGAATGGGATGCAAATTTAAAATTAAAATATAAGTGTAGATAATGTCTCTACAATGTCGGGATCGAGAATGTTTATGGAAGGAATCAAATAACATTACCATTCTCATCCTTGGTTAAGTAAATTAACAAATATAGACTGAAAAAATGTTAGTGCATATTGTTTCATTTGTTTTTCTAATAACTGTAATTTCTCTGCTTCTTTTTTCCTGGAATTTTTTTTATCACTGTGGACACCACGGATTGAAGGACGTTTGTTGCTGACACTGTGGACACCACGGATTGAAGGACGGTTGTTGCTGATAATTAAAAAAAATAGCTGAGAAAAGAAGTAAATTTTATTGCAACAATAAAAGTAAAATAATAATCCAAAAATAAATATGGGGTACAACTCCTTTTTATCCAAACAATTACAATTTTTAGTAATATTTAACAATACCCTGTCTCATATATATATATGAGACATATATATATTTATATATATATCTTATATATATAAAGCTGCATGGGTCACTCACTCACTCACTCACTCACTCACTCACTGACTCACTGACATTAATTCTAACCCATAAGGAGGCCTCGGAGCGATAAACGTCAAGAGACCTTTTTTGCAGGTGGTGCTCCGAATCCGACCAGAAAAATCCGAAATCTTGAAATATCCCCCCCGGGGGGGATAAAC
>JAAAKQ030474160.1:3138-15945 GCA_010016005.3 Zanna intricata | reverse complement strand
ACTAGACAGAAGATGATACACTAGAGAGTATGTGTACAATAGTGATTGGGGTTCAAATAATCACACAGAGATGGGTTCAACTAATCAGGAATGGTCGGCCTGAGTTTACACAAGCTACACCTCATTTACATGTCATACATATCATCTTCATTTCATTGGGTTATGAGGGGGTGATTATTTATGGGGGGGAGGTGATTATTGCTTACGACTTGAAAAGACTACAACATTCACATTAAGAATAGAATAGAAACTAGGAGAAATTATACTCGTAAATTTCTAAATTAAGAGGTCATAAAAAGTTTACAAGTGAGAAAATTTGTAGCAGAAGATTTACAGTGGGTAAAAGCTCTACAAGAAGGAAAGAAAAATTCTACAAGAATTATAAAACAGAAAATTAAGGATCTAAGATGTAACAAGAATGATGAAAAAAGGTTATACCAATAAAAAGTAATGTAGCATGTTAAAGTGGCTGATGAATATAAAAAACACATACTTGCACGCACGCGCACACACAACACACACATGCACGCGGACACACCAAATATGAAAAATACATGAATTTTTCTTTCTATAACTTACGTGAGAATCTTGGCTGACAATTTGGTTAGAAGAATTGTGACAGAAGTACAGCACTGTGGCTTCGTGATTCTACCAAATATTTAAAACAGAAATCGTTTAAATATTTTAATATTTAAGCTGGTCTTTGAGAAAGAATCTATGATCAAAATGATACCTGTAAATTTAAAATTTCACCTGCAATTGAATTAAAGAAAAATATAAAAATACTATTTTGAAAAGTTTTCGCTTTTGTGGCATTGCATTTCTCGACATTTCAAGATCTAGGCCCCCCCCAAAAAAAAGATGCTAGTACGTAGGTATGTACATACAATGGCGTATTTGAAGCTTAATTACTTTTGACTGGATAAACCGATTTTGATGAAGTTTGAAACAGAAAATCATGTTTATAGAGCAATCTGCTTGTAAAATTCTGGGGAAAAAATCTCCATGAGGTGGGGTAGATATTGCAAACATAACCACATTTTACAGTAATCTCAGTACATGTTTACATACTTATCTTACTAAATTAAAAAAAAAAAACATTGCCTTAAATTCCCCATTCTCCAAAAGTTAAAATCACAACTTTTCATTTATTGGATATATTAAACAAATTTTTTTATGTCTTCCTAGATACAGTAATAGAGGAAGGAACATAAAATAACAAAAATTTTGCCCTAAAATACTTTGAGAGCAATAATACGGATAGGGGAGCCAATTAACGTTTAAAAATATAGATTTTTTGATTTAATTTTTTTTTTGGGTTTATTTAACCTTTTACTAATAATAATAATATTATAATAAACTTTCATCATAATTCACCTCCTACCCACTCACAAAAAAATTTTAGTAATTTTTCATGTTGCACATTTTTCAGTAGATTTTTTACGTTTTTAGTTCTATCATTTAACCTGGGGAAGAAAGAATAATTAAAAACATTTTTATAGAAGGGGATTTTGGAAAGAGGAGCTGAAAAAAAAATAAATAAAAATTTTTTTTTAATTTTTAAAACTTTTTTTGGTTTATTTAAATATATCATAATAATTTCACAAAATAAAAACTTCATCATAATTTACCCCCAACCAAAGAAGGAAAAAAAAAATCAGAAGAGAAAAAGAAGTAGGAAACTTTTTACTTGTATAATTTTTTTTTGTAGTTTATAAGAATAAATAACCAATGCCAGTAAAGTGATACAACTTTGTAGTCAACTTTTCTAAAATTAAATTAGTTCTTACTTAATTTCAAATAGCGTTATAAAAACACTGAATACCGATTCTTATTCTTCTCAAAAGTTACTCTTTGATACTACAAAAATCAAAAACTGAAAAAAAAAATCACATATTCTATACATGTGATTTGCGGAGATATTTTTGACAAAAAATTTTAAGATGATCGGTATTTTTCTTCAGATATTCATCAAGTAGTCCGAATAAACTTTTTTTGTCTTAAGATATAAAGAAATTGTGTTGGCAATATAAAAATTAAAACTAAAAAAGATTGATAAAAATAATCAAACTTTAAGTTTAGCGAACAAACGTTAAGTATTTTTTAAAATAAGATATTCACTTGATAGAGTTGTAACGTAAATAAATAAAATCATAATTTAATAATAACAAGAGGGTTTATCTTTAATAACAAATATATCAAAACACGAATTACTGGGAAATTTAAATATGCATTATGTCACAATAACACACAACACGAAACAGTATATATATTACAAGAAATATGATATTACAATGATTCAAATAATTTCAGTTTCCATTTTATAATTATAAGATCAAAATGAAACATCCTGAAATATCATCATTTAAATAAAAGGAAGGGCAACAGTAACAGAAACTACATAGCTAACAACAGTAATTCATGAATATTGTACACTGTGTTGGATGATATGGTGGTAAAACGAAAGGAATAGGTAGGGAGAAATGAGAGGGATGAGAGGAAATAAAAGAGGGAGGGGAAAATATAAGGAAGGAGCTGAAGACGTAAATGACAGGAAATTGGATGCTAACCACATTTCCGATCCGTGTGAATAGCTGAAATACGAATAACGGGTGCCAGAGTGGGGAAATACTGCCGCTGCTGTTGCAACTTCGATAAGGGTAAATTAAAATTTGATCTTTTGTGATTTCCAGACGCAATACATCATCCCAACAGGAAAGAAAGTTAGAAATATATATATAGTAAAATAAAATATACTACATCGTTTCATTTCTCGAGAAAAATAACACATGGTACAGTTTGTCTCTTTTTTTCTTTCCTTCTTTTTTTTTAATAAAAATAAAAAACATTTCTAAAAGTAATAATAATAAATGAAAAAATAATATTAATAAAACTAGAAGTAACAGAAAGAAAAAATTCTTTACATTTAATACTGTAGAAACTGATGTAAAATAAACTAAGAACGTAAAATACAGCTTACTTTTTGTAAAATGAATAAACAGTCCTTAATATACTTTTAAAATAATTCTTTACGGAATTACACATTTAATTGTTTTGATACTACGAGTATTCTCTATTTTAATAATTCGATTCTAAAAATTTTAACCACAACATTTCTCCTTCAATCTACAGTCTCAATTATTTGTTAAATACGAGTAATAATTAAATCTTTTACTTTACCGGTGAATATAGATAGAAGAGCTATATTATTAAAGGGAAAAATTATGGTGATCACGTTGAAATGGTAAACGCGTTTTTTTCAAATCTTTACTTTTTTAGAGCCAACTAGTTCACCTGGACTAAAAAAATAAGTTTGTATGTACGTATGCGAATTGCACTGTTTTTGGCCTTTTATTTCAGGATTGACCGAACAGATTTTCTTTAAATTTGGCTCATATATTTCTATATATGAGATGTAAATCATATTATTTTACTTTCAAGGTTCTTTAAGGATATGAGGAATATCGCAAAAAAAACAATTTTGATTCCTTTCAGAGGCATTCTAGAGAAAAATTTATTAATGCAAATTTACAATCCATTTATATATCACTCAAAATTTAAAAAACCACTCCCACCTCTTAAAAATATTATTCTTTGTTATTTTGCTCTACCTTTTGCTCCATTTAATAGAAGTATTTTTCAAAAATGTTTGAAATTTTTTACACATAGTTGAACAATACGAAGAATTCATATGAAATTTTCTCTATCAAGAACAATATCGAATTTTTTTTAAATTATAGACTCCGGATATTAAATACAGAAAATTTTTTTGAAAAGTTTATTTTTCTTATTTTAGCCTTTATTGAAGGGGGAGTTAGATTTATTAAGATTAACCTATATACATATATATATATATATATATATATATATTTTATTTTTTTAGCTCAACTGTTAATTGTTTTATATTTAAAAAAAAAAAAAAATTGTGGGTTTTTCTTCATCGCTTAAAGATTTTATCTACTAAAACTAACAAAGGTTTCGCACCTATGTTATATATCGGACTCAAAATGAAAAGCAAAGTTTTCATTACAATCTTAAAAGCAAAAATTTATTTCTATTGCTATAATTAATTACTCTACGTTGACTAATTGTGGGCTCACCTACTTTGGCATTATACGCAAGAATTGTTACATTTCCATTAACGAAAATTGTTTTATAATAACAAAAAAAGTCTGATGTGGACACCATATGACTTCCTTGTAAGCCAATTAAATTACATATACACATTTAAAAAAAATAAAAACTGCATAAAATTTATTTCATTAATAACGTCTGATATTTTCTTTCATTTATTTTATTTTATTGTTATTATTGCATTATAATTTATCGTAAATTTTTTTGTTTACAATCAGACTTTAATAATTATTACTAGATCAATATATTTAAATGAGAAAAAAGTTAAGAAAAAGAAAAAGGGAGATGAAGTCTGATTCGTATTGATGTACCTTCGCCTTCATCCCCTTCGGATCTCTTGTAAGATCCGAATATTTCATTAATTAAAATTTTATTTGGCTATAACTCTGAAACCAATGAAAATAAGTACCACTTACGATATCGTTGAAAAGCTTTCAACGATGGCTTATTTCAGAAAAAGTTCAAAATCAAAAGTTTTTGAGATTTTGTGCTATTTTCGGATAATTTTGGTTCAGTCAATTGCAATCAAAAGGGAAGGTACACAATTAGATATTGCAACAGTCCTAAATCAAAAATTTCAACATGCTACGGCTAATAGTACGTATCCGAGATACATACGTGCAGGCATCACGCCGAAACTAGTTGAAATGGATTCAGGGATGGTCAAAATGGATATTTCACTTCAAATCTGAAAACTGAAATTTTTCGCGATCACAATACTTCCTTTACTTCGTAAAAGGTAATTAAAATTATTAAATAAAATTTAATAAATGCTTTTGTAGATAATTTTGAAATGTACTTGTGATTGGAATGGTCTACAGTGAGTTACAAAGAGGATCGGAGAATTTTTTCAATTTTAAAAACTACTGAGTTTTAGAAAAAAAATATTACAGAAACTTTAGAGACTACAAAATTTCTGAAATTTCGTTTTGTTTTCACTTTACAATATTCGATAAAAACAGCTGTATGACTTTTTTTTAATCCACCTTAAGAAAAAAAAAATTATGTAGTCTTTCTGGATTTAAAATAGAGGATCTATGATAATATAATTTTCATAAAATTTTGATTCGTTTTCTTGTAATGTCAACTGTACCCTTCAAAGCTGATATAGTTATCTGCATATTATATGAGAAATCAGTAATCTTTTAAAAAACATTTATTGCTAGAATAACTCTGTTATGTTATTATCGTAATAAAACCAAGTTAAGTAAGTTATTAATTAGTGAATTTCTTGTTTTACATATCAAAATAAGAAATAATGTATATTTTTGGGGAAAAAGTAAAATCAAGTTTTATTTAATGGTGCTAAAACGTTTTATATTTTTAAAAGTTTAAAATTTAGAAATTACAAAAAAAATGAAAAACCTCTTTCATGGACGCAGGGAGTAAAAAAATGTAAAAAATCAAATTTATTAATCTCGAGTGTTTTTTTTATCAAATAAATAGAAACAAGAAATAAAAAAAAATCGCAGAAAATATTTTAATATTAAAGTAAAAGTATTATACATTCATTTAGGCCCAGAAATTTAAAAATATTTTATAAAAAGTATTTTTTTTCCCGTCAATTGCTTCACATTCTAGGTTATAATTTCAGGAAAATATTTAACAAAGAAGATTCATATTGAAGTAATTATCCTAAAAATAAATTAAAATAAAAAAATAACATTAAAAAAAATCCCAGTTAAAACGACAATCTCAATTTACAGTCGTATAATTATAACACCATACTAATGAAAATAATTTTTTTCGTGAAATAAAAGTAACAGAAAACACAATCACAGTCTTAGTATTAAGATTTTCTTATATCGAAATCATTTCAGAAGTCAAATAATAAATACTATTTTAAATGTTTATCATTTTCAAAACTGACATGAAGCGTAATATATGAGCACGAATTTTTTTATGATCTCATTTGCGAAACTTGATTAAATATTTTTAATCAATATTCAACCCATATTTTTTATTTCTGATATATATATATATATATATATATATATCATTGTTATCAATGAAAAATATTATTAATTAAAACATATTTATTTACATACAAAATGGTGAAATAACGGCAACAGAATATTTACAGGGAGAGTACAGAAAAATAAAGATAAAAGGAGTAAGGAATGAAAGAAAAAATTTCATTTTAAAATAAAATATTAATTTATCTGACAATTAATTGAATGAATAATTGTAAATAATTAAAATTTCAGAACGTTCAATAGTAAATTTTATAAAAGAATAACAAATTAATCAAAATATCGAAATACAAAACCATTTTATCTACGTTCCATTTATTGAATATTCAGTACTAATAAACACACAGGAGAGAGAACGTGCACAAGCGCAGGCAACTATAAATACATTAGATGGTGAGATAAGTACTGAAGTGTGGAGGCAAATAGCAATGCTAGAGTCTTACAGAAACGATATCACATAAGCCTCTTGTAGCCGGCGTAAAAGGTTTGAATTGCAATGGCATATTACAGTACTAGCAAGAGAGGCTACATTTCAGTATACAATTCAACAATACAAACACACAGATACACGTAGAAAATATAGGTGTAAACCACTAGGCAAGATACATGGAAGCTCCCCGGATTACCAGGTTGCAACCGCAGCCAAGGCCCGGATAGATTCATGTCCCGCCGGAAATTGAAACCCAAGTTGTACCGGGGGCAACCTACATTAGTTCTGTTCCCCATATTTTCACAGAGCGTTACTGGTTTAACAAGTTTCCATTACCACTATGTTGATACTGCCACCCGACGCCATTCCACTAAACCAGACATTTCGGATTCGTATTTTATTGTACAACTTTGCACAAACATAAAGTATCGTAATAATCTATCTTTTTTTCATTTAAAATAGAAAAAATGAATTTTACTATAGATATTTGAATATTTTATGTAATAAATTAGTGTTTTAGTAGAAAGTAAATTCTATAGAAATATTGTTTAGTGATTATTCTTGGTAGATAATATACGCTAAATGTTCTTTTTTAATTTACGGAAGTTTAATAGTGATATATTTTTATATTTTATGATAAAAAAAATCCAATAAATCTATATTCGGAAAATCTGTATCGGAAATTAAAATTAAGTACCAATGAATAAAATTCATAAATTGTGATGCAATCGTATAATTTTTTAAGTCATTCTTTATCTGGTATGTAGCTTATAACTTTTAGTAATAATAATAAATACGGAAACTCTGAACTTTGATTAGATTGTATTATTTAAAAACTGAAAATGGAAATTTAAATCAATACATGAATATTGAATTTCATGCGGAGGTCCCGGGATCAAATCCCGGTGTCAGGCATGACATCTACGCAACCAATTTCCACCGGGCTAATTACCATAGCTGTTAATACTCGATCTTTCATAAAAAAAAAATTAACTTTAAAAATATCAACTAATTAATGGATAAGCTTAAGAAATAGAATCTTTTATGAAATTGAGGAAATAAAAATAAACTTATATAAAAAAATATATATGAATAAACGCACCAAAAATTTACAAAAAAATATTCGTCTATGATTCTTTTTACCTACTTCTACGAAGTAAAGGAAGTACTATAATTGCAAAAAAAGTTGGTTTTCATATTTCAACGGAAATAACCATTTTGATCATCCCTAAATCCATTTTGACTAGTTTCGGCTTGACGTCTTTACGTACGTATTTCACGTTTGTAACTTGCATAACGCAAAAATGATTAGTCATAGGATGTTGAAATTTTGGATTTAGAAGTGTTGTAACATTTAGCTGTGCACCTCCCCAAGAAATATCCATGAAATTATGGTCAAAATAGAAATATCCATTTTGACCATCCCTAAATCCATTTTGACTAGTTTCGGCTTGACGTATGTGTACATACGTATGGGCGTTTGTATCTCGCATAACGCAAAAACATTTAGTCATAGGATGTTGAAATTTTGGATTTTGGATTTTGGATTTTTGGATTTTGGATTTTTTTGTTGTAACAACAGTCCTAAATGGAAGCTGTGCACCTTCCCATTTGATTGCAAACGACTGGACCAAAAGCGTCCAACAAAGGCCAAAATCCCCAAAAATAAGATTATGGTCATTTTCTTAACTACAGTAATAAACCCTTATTGAGAGATTTTCAACAATATATATATATTATATATCATAACTAGTACTTACTTTCATTGGTTCCAAAGTTACAGTCAATTAAAATTTTAATTAATGAAATATTTGGGTCTTGAAAGAGGAAGGCACATAGATTCGAATCAGATTTAATCTCTTTTTTTTTTAACTTGTTTTTTTAATTTCAATATATTGATTTATTAATAATTTTTTTTATGCACATTCCCACGGCAACCGGACCCGCCGTTAGGCATTACTCAGTCGCCGCGGAGTGTCATGGCAGCAATCTGCCCACCCTTCTTAGCCACCATCTGTGGCTAAGCAGTTCCATAGGGGTACTGCCAGCTTCTTCGGAACGCACTGACATTAGCTTGTGGAATGCCGATGCGTCCCTCCACCGGGGGGCTTCCCTTCCTGTCCCTAACCTACAAGTTTCAGGGAAAGCATTTCACACCTCCTTCACTTTCCGCGTCCCTCACATACCTCCAGGGTCCCTCGTGTCATCATCGGGAAGTTCCGACTCGTCCACCCTTGCATGTGGACTGATCAGGACACCCTAGACAGAAGGACTACCTTCCTGGCCCTAAACATCGCCACGTTTCGACCCACACACAAATTACACAAGCATATAAATATTACACAGGCACATAAAAATTAAACAAGCACATATTACACTCATAATAAAAATAATGCGAACCCATCGCATAGCTAGTGCGTGCAGTTCGGGAAAATATAATGTCGACAGACAACCAACAGTCCATAAATTCAACAGATTCAGACAAATTCAGGTCGATGCCGCCGACCGCTGAAGCCTCCCACGCCAAATCATGAGCAGTCGGGCTCCTGTTAGCGTTCAGACATAACCCATAAACATGGCATTAACCCATGAGTGTAAAAAAAAAATGTATCAAGATTATTAATAAAGTAAAAGTTTATGTACGTTTCATTAATAAATAAAGATCTGTATATAAAATACAATAGGCGTACAAGGAACTCTTGCAGTGTCCACATTAAATTGTTTTAAGTCGGCGCCAAATTATCAAACAATTTTATCATTTAATTACTATCGTTTAATTAGGGTCAACTTCACGTCGTATTTAAAAAAGAGCTTTTTTTTTAATTTTTATTTACTGTTTTTATTTCATTTTACAATTTAAAATGAAATTTTATTTCATTTTACGATTTAAAATGAAATATTTTTTAATTTAACTATTTTGAATGAAATGTTTTTTCGTGCCAGCACGAAAAATGTAAAGAAAAAAATGTTTATAAAAATGGTAAAAATAATGTAAACAAACGACCAAAGAGACGTGTTATCAAACGTGAGCTGTAGCTCTCGGGATATGGAAATATCTTTTTCATTTATTACACTACACCATCCAACTAATTTTCTTTTTTTAAAGTGCTTTATTATTAGAGTGAGGTCGTATATAATTACTTAATAAGAATCCAGTAAAAGCAAAATTTTCCAAGTAGACGTAATTTTTTATTTAAAATATTTTTCGCTAAATTTATCAAAACAAAACGGAATCACCGGATAAAATCTTCTAAAAAGGATAAGTGTTAAGGAAATAAGCCAATTTTGTAGAAATTAAAACTTGAAAACATCTTAAAACAATTACCATTCAAATCCACCTTTCTTGAATTCGTTAGAAAAACGATTTAAAAAATCGTAAATATATATTAATTTTACATATATTAAATGCCATAACTTAATGGTTATAGGTAATCTTTCATGCGACGCTCTGGAAATTAGCATTGTAATTCCTAAAAATAAGAAAATGCATGCCATGGCAGACTAATAAAAAAATATCAAAGAATTCACGTTGCCCCCCTAGTCCAGTAATGGGCCGTTTTCGCGGGCAATTTTGAGAATCAACATCGATTTTCTTGAAAATTTGAATTTAGGTAGTATTTACAACCTTCTTCAAAATCTACTCTGTGCCGAAGCGGGCTTTTACCCTAGGGGTGGAAGCCATCCCTTCGGAAATGAAAAATTTTTTAATAAAAATTAACTCGGAAATCAATTTTTTGACTAATTCTAAGCAATTTTTATTCTATAAATTTTTTTGTAAAGTTGATACTTTCCGAGTTATTCGGAGTTTCACCTCGTTTCCCGTGAGGATACAGGGTGCAATCATGAGGTACAGGGACTCCATATCTCTCCGACCGAGTGGAGGATATGGCGTCTCATTGGAAGACAGAGCAAGCACTGGAGACCATTTCAAAAGATCGTTGGGAGAAATTCCCCGAGGTTGCATTATGCTTAATTGCGTGTCCGGTCTCGGGGCAGAGAAGAGCGGTGATGGAGGTTTAGTCGGTAGGGGGCAGGTTACGCTTAGGTGGAGCCTGTTTAGCCCAGTAGCAAGGCTTTTTAGTTCACTAGATAAGCTAGCTGGGGACAGCTAGTGTCCCCGGTTCGAGTCCGACACACCCTATGGGCCGTGCGTAAATGCATTCCTTCGCAACTTATCGTTAACAAAAAAAAAAAAAAGGGTGGGCAAGGAATGATCGACCTAGGACTGTACAAGACTACACTTCATTTACTTTCATAAATATCATTTTCATCCATCCTCTGATGTAATTATTACGTTGGTTCTGGAGGCTAAACAGAAAAGAAAAGTGTAGTAGAAGTGTGAGCAACTGAAAAAATATTTTGGGGTCAATATTGGAGTTAGGGTAGCCGATTAAAATTTAAAAACATCTATTTAAAATTTTTTTTTTAAATGTGTTTATTTATACTTTTAATAATAGTATTACAAAATATTTCATCGTAATTCATCCCCAAATCCTAAAAAACAAATTTTCGGTAAATTTTTGTCGGTTGTACATTTCCAGTAGAATTTAAAAAAAATTTCTTCCATTTAATATAGTAAAAAATTTACTAGAAAATCAAAATAATTTTCTTAGCAGGGGGTTTTGGAATTGGGAACTTTTTTCGTGTATTATTTTTTTTCCACGATATATGAATAAATAACCAATTCGAGGAAAGTATAACAGCTTTGTTGTCAGCATTTTTAATTCTATTCCTGTCTTATTATAATATTTTTGGTTCGGACCATAAACATATGTATTTATTCAGTATTAATAGTTAGTTATAAGTTTCATATTTAAACGATATAAAACAAATGGTTTAGCTTCTACAGTATATAAAATACTATAGAAGCTTAAATACTATAAAAATTATAGAAAATTATGTTTCACGTCCAACATAACGTGAAACATAATTTTCAAAAGAAAAATCTTTTTGCTTCATGGATTACAATAAACGTGTAGATAAATTAGCACAGTTGAATGTTCAACAAAAAACCTATATTATTTCATTTTATTCTTTAAAGAAAATAAAAATTATAAATTAGTCTGTAACGTAACATAGCGCAACAATACAATAAAAATTTTTCATCAAAACTGTCTTAACATTATATTTTAAAGATATCGTAAGGTAACAGATTCAGTTACGTTTAAGGCGGTCGTTTTTCTCTGACCAAACTTTATATAACGATTATTATTATTACTATTAGGTAATATAAGCAACAACTTCTATCCCCTGTTAGCGTGACGACGTAGCACCTTGTGAACGAAGGAACCTCTCTAATCATTAGCTCAATTTAGCAGCTAGCTACCCTTAACTTACTGTAGCTGTTAACTGCAAACCCTAACCTTTAGCCCGTTACTAATTTTAAAAGCACTTTACTGCGCATCTAAACACCATAACCTACACAATTTATAATAACGTAAAGCAGATAAATAAATATTTTTAACAGAAATTTTATTAAGCTACATTTATACATCGATTTGTATTTAAAGTATCACTACGATTAATTTTATTTAACACTAAAGTATCGTATCTCTTAAACATATGAATGTATTCTAATCTCTCGTTTATCTTACTCCATAATAAGATATTGGGGAAGACTTTTTAAATATTATTGTATATTGTTATTACATGCATGTATCTTTTGTCTGAAATAAATTCAATTGCTGTACTGTATGATCTCAGAGGAATTAATTAACTTCAATATAATAAAAAAAATATTTTAAGTAAATTTTTTTAATTTCAATCAAACTAACGACTAGTAACAATAAGCTGAAAAATTCTAACTAAAGGATTGAAGGAGATTTTTTCAATAGTTATTTTCCGTTTTATGTTATTGTAAAATTAGTTATATTAAAAGATAAAAGGAAAGAAGATTGATTAAGTCAAAGCAATTTTCAGAAAAGTTACAACAAACAGACATTCAGTACGAAAATCAAGAAGATACTTACAATTTTTTAGGACTTAATTATTAAAATAAAAGAAATATTCTATCAGCACTATATATCTAAAAAATACTTTATAGAAGAAAATTGATTCTAGAAGATATTAAAGAAACTCCTAAAAATAATCTTTCATTTAAAATAATGTCTTCATTTGGCTCTAAGCAAAATATTCTTATAACCTTATAGTTTTACAAATGGAGAACAAACTTGAAAAGGATAGCCCAAAGAAATAGAAGAAGTGGTTTTTTTTAGTTTTATATAAACACTAAATGTGTGTGTGTGTATATATATATATATATATATATAT
>JAAAKQ030474149.1:0-23184 GCA_010016005.3 Zanna intricata | reverse complement strand
GTAGAGAAAAGTCGTAGTTTTAAGATGTATATAATAAAATTTTTGTATCTCAATTGGTTTAATTTTTATTTCAAAACAGAGGTTACTTTGTGGACGACCCTCATATATAATAATGAAAAAAAAAAAAATAGACATAAAAAAATGAGGTGGATGCCTGGGGCGAAGCTTGGCGATGTTTAGGGCATGGGCGGCCGCCTGCTTGCTGAAGTTTGAGAGGTCGTGCACGGGTGGAGGAAGGGACACATGTGCATTTTTCAATCTGCATGTCACCCCCTTATAGGTTTAGGTTAGTAGGGTGGGGTGAGTACCCTCCTGGAGGAGGGATGCGTTGGCCCCCCACAAGCGGGGGGGGGGGGTTGCCATGCCCTAATGATCCCAGGAGGATCTTGATGGGGGGCTCTTCTGCAGGGGCCCAAACTGGTGAGTGTAGATTTATCTGCTGCCATGGCACTAGGGGCCAACTGACGACATGCCGCAAGGTGTTTCCAGTCCCCCTCGAGTGTAAAAGATGATGAGAAAAAATGTTTGTTGTAAATTAACTTTGATGAGTTGCTTTAAATTAAATCTTAAGCTAAATAGTTTGTGTATATTAACATCCCAAATCAGCCCTTGCAACATTACCATGTAACTTAATTCATCTGTGGTACACATACCGGATATAAAAAAAAAAATCTAGATTTTAATTTGTTTCAATATTTATTGGATGAGGTTAGTGTTGATTTAAAGCTAAAATGATATTTTTAGAAGAGCAAAAAGGATAGTTTTACTTATACATGGCCATAGATTGATTCTCTCTTTCTGCTTGACAGTGCCATTAGCAAAGATGACAACTTCTGAAAAGAAATTGTTCTATGTTTTGTTAAGTTTTAACATGTTAAAATATGTATAGGTTATGTTTTAAATATATCTGGGAGTCATTCCTGTGTAATCCTAAAAAATCTGTTAGAAAGGTTAATGTGTATGTATTTCCCCTTTGAAATGGAAAAACTTTAATAGGAAACATTTTATTTCCTAAAATATGTAGTTTTTGAGATAGCTATCAATTTAAATAGACCACTCGTATACATTGCCACTGGATGGCTTTGACAGCATGAGGCATCTTAAAACGTTCTGGTGGCCCTGAAAAGGATTGTTTTTGTCACCGAATGGCTTTGACAACTCGTAAAGTAAAACTTTCTGATAGCCCTGAGAAGGTTTCTGGAGTGACCTGATGAGGTTTCTGGAGTGGTGGCCCTGCAAAGGGCCGTTTATGTGTTAGCTCTGAGAAGAGCTGTTGGGTCCGGAAGATGGTCTCAGTGAAGTCAACTGTGCTATAATCAGGTAGTTGTGGCTTGTCCATTTAAATCAGACCGGGCTTCCCCTCAGCGGCAGATGGGTTCCTACTACAGTGTGGCAATGAAGACCCCCAGAGCCCCGTAGTATCGGGTTGGTGCCGATTGTCTTTCACTGTTGCAGTTCTCCTGAAGTGATACCATGCTGGGCCAGGGTGGGATCCCCCCTGGTCTGCTGATCAGGACAATTGAATTCTTGTGAGCTGGAGTAAGAAGATAGAGTCTGCATCCAGCGGCTCCCTCGGCGAGCCGGCCAGGCTTGCTGCTTCTGCGGGGATGCTGGCATTTGCCGGGTGGTCCCACTTTGAGCTGGCCAGGGAACTTCTTGGTCTTCTCCAGGCGGTGGTCAATGATGAATTGAAAATATATGCTAGTGAAGCTTTTTTTATTGGAGCCTGTAGTGGTGGGGCCGCAGTGCCGCTATGTTGGGGGATATGTGCGATCAGCTAGCTATGTGGTGAGAGTGCCGCCTGTGTATGAGCACCGCACTCTCACTGATATCTGAGCTGCTACCGCATTGCGTTGGCTGATGTTAAGTGTGGTAACAATATATATATTAAATGAAATATAAACCACCAAAAAATAACAAATACATAAGTTAAACTTAATGTTTTAATTCCTAGAATTTATTTTCACAGGATCTCATGTCTTCAGTTGTTGGTTCACTGTTTTATTTGAATTTTTGTTTCATATTACTTCTCTAATTATAAACAGAAATATGAACTTTGAAAATGCTTGTTATGTATGTGAGTTGCAGAATTTGAGGTTAGTCTCAAAAAACTTTATTGTATGATGAATTTGATGTTTATTATTTGTATGATGAATATGTATGTGAATTTAAATTGTTATAATACAAATTTTTTTTTTGGTCGTTTCAGATTAAATCATTTTTACCTCTCTCACCATCACCATCAGTTGATGGAGGTCCTAATAATAAAAATGGTAATAATAATAATAATAATAATAATAATAGCAATAACGGTAGTAGTTCTTCTAATCGGCCATCATCGACTGTTGATTTATTAGCACTATTTTCATTTGCTGTACATGTATTGGCCAGGTATCCGTATGAGACAGATTCTGTTGTTAGTTGTGGATGGAGGTTCCTGGATGTTCATGTACCTACTTTTGCATCATATGTAGTAGGTAAGGGTGATAGTTATTTGCATTGTTTTCTCTTGAGATATCGTTTCTATTATGATAGTAAGGTTTAATATAAAGAGATGTAATTCTGAACATTAAAAAAAATTGAATTAAAAAAGAAATTGGTCTTTCAATTTTAGACATTGTAGTGGTATAATAAGATTAATTTATCAGATATATGTAAGCTGTAGTTTTTGGATCAAGAAGTTCTGTCATTTTATTTTTATTCTACTTACTGTTTGTAATCTGCCTGTAGTATTTAAGATGTCATCTGTGATATCTCAAATATTACTGGAAGATTACTCCTCCCCTCTCTGATACATGAAGATGCATTGTGTTTACGGAGCCACCGTAAACACAATGCAGTCTTTGGTGGGAATTGCAGGATTACCTGTTAGAAAAGGGGTGCCAAGGAACTGAGAGAAATTCCGTGGGTATTGATGGATAATGTATGTCTGGGTCTAACTCTGCCTGGTCTAATCTAACCTAATCTAATCTTAACTGATGCAAATCGGAGAACACATTCCACTTCTTGACATTAGCAAGTGTGACACCAATTATTTTGTTTGTTTCTAACAGGCCTATTACTCTACCGCACATAGTATCCTTAGATTTTTCCACCTATCGCGCATGAAAATCATACTCAGCATCATCAAGGGTGTCAAAATATGTGTACAAGTCATCTTTGCTGCTCTCCTGATATGTAAATATGACTTGAAGAGCCATGATCCAATAGGAACTGAGTAAGGAATAGTTTACCTTTCCAAATCTCCTATTAACCCATAGCACAACATGTTTAATTAGCCTGTATGTCCGTCTTCCCTTGTCAGATTCATCCAATATGGATTGCCACCAGTCGAGGAGAACATCATAAGACGACTACTCTATTTTCTCTCTACCAATAACAGCCATCCATGATCTGTGTCAGCAGCATACTGGCGATAACAAATGCTGTCTCAGAAGAGTCAGTTCTGAGCCTGAACAGACTTGCAGAGTCATCCTTGGACCTGCTCAAAGATCAGTCCCTGATTAAGAACCCTGAACACTGTGTTCGGGGTTCTTAATCAGGCAGGTGCTTCATTTAGCAGGATCAAGTTCATGGCATTGGATTTAATGCACTCTTTCAAGAATCTTGACTCATTCACATTGCTGAGAAGGCTGCTTAGTGTGACCATTGCATTCTTTGCTTTAACTGCGATTATATGTCTCCTAAAGGATTACTTTCCATACCTTCTCCTACCCACTATGACAAGAACCAAGTCATTGGCGAAGGCTACTGGGGCAATATCCTCGGGCAACGTTAACTTCAGGACTCCATTGTAGACAACATTCCAAAATGAGGGTGAAAGAATGGATCCCTGCAACACACACAGATATCGATGATAAACATGGCCCTGCCATTAACAGTACATGCAATGATAGCCTATGGTAGAGATATCACGCCAAGCGTGATAGGAGTGGTAGTGTCTCAGCCTTTCATTCGGAGTCCCCGGGTTCGAATCCCAGTCACGCATGGCATTTTTACACACGCTACAATTCATTCATTCCATCCTCTGAAGATATACCTAACGGTGGTTCCAGAGGTTAAAAAAAAAGGACTAAAGCACCCTCTTCAGATAGAGAGATTGATCCCCTTATCTGCAAGTGATTTGAAGATCAATGATCATAACAGCCTGCTGAAGGCATTCTCAACATCAAAAAAGATGAGTGCTGGAATGTTCTTTCTTTGACTTGATCCAGCAACCACTCTTCAACTGTATTCATTACTATGTGAAGATGTCAATTGAGATACCTGTTCAAAAACCTTATTAGTGTGGACTTCGGCCACTGTTTTCTGCTGATGTTGCCAGTAAGCTGCCCTACCAGCATCTTTTTGAACGGCTTTGTGAAGTTATTGATCAAACAAAGAGGTTGTTGGGCAGAAGGATCATCAGCACGGTATCCTTTCTTCCTAATCAGCGCTGACTGCGACATCTTCCATTCCTCCGGTATGTGCTTGTTGACCAAGATATAGTTGAACTCATCTAACACTTTGTTTGGGGCTGCAACAGCCATAATCCTGATCACCTTAACTTGAAGACTCAGACCCAGGACTTTTACCAGTCTTCATTCTCTGGATAGCAGGAGGCAGCTTCCCCTAGGAGAACTGAGGAATAATCTACTTCCTCCTGGTGTCATCATCTGTGAGCACAGCGGCACAACTTTGCAGCTGACCATCAATGAGGACCGGCAGCATCCGCTTGGATTTCTTTGCAAGATCTGATATGAAACCAGATATCTCCATTGGGATTCCTTCACAGCTGCTTCTAACAGGCTCTCTTGGTCATCATGATGGCCAACTTATGCCTCCTCCTGGACTTGATGAAATAACTCTCGCCAGTTACCTCCGATCCACATACATCCCATGATTTAGTCTCTGGAACTGCCATCATGCTGACTAGCAAGCTTTGCTCAGTTTGGCAAGATCAGATGACCACCAATACACCAGCTTGGCCCAGGTTGGTCTCCTGATGAAAACTCCTGTGGTCTCACAGACTTTTGTGACTACCTCTACCAGGACTTCCATCTTCATCTCATCATCCTTGTCCAACTTGGCCTTAATTCCTGGAATGTAATCCATCCATCTAAAGATACTGCCCCCTGGTTGCTGCCCATAAAGGTCGGAGCATCCAACCATGAACAAAATCACGCAGTGATCACTTAATGAGACCTTATCCAGAACTCCCAAAAGGCAATCCTGCTGGTATGGCCAACATTGAAAGCGTCAGATCAATCCTCGAGTGATCATTGCTCCTCTCAAACATGGTAGCCATTGTTCAGGCAAACCAATCCTGCCAATACTCATTAGGTCATTCAGCATGAAGCCCTGGGACTGTTAGCTAGACTATCCCAAGCCTTGGACTTCACATTAAAATCACCAGCAATTACCTGCATACGACCCTGAAGGCTCCTGATCTCAGCAAACAGATTGTCAGTGAACACACTGAACTCAGTTGTACAGATGTTGGGTGAGCAGTAGCAGCTGAAGAAAAACAACTGTGCCTTACATCACGCCAAACAAAGAACTCATCATTACCATCAATTGTGTGGATGGCAACATCCTTCTGCACATCGTTAAACCAACCTCTGCCCTTGATTATAGAGACATTGTGTTTGAACACCAAGACATCTTACCTGGTGGCCACTTCCCACCCAGAATGTCAAGAGTCCCTTGACATTCTGCAGTTGCAGTCTGTGGAACCTTCCTGTGCTTACAGGCCTTGCTACTTAACCTCTGCCCCTTTGCACCATACAAGGCACGTATCAGCTAATTGTTCTTCTCTTGAACACCTACAAGACTTGGGGACACACCTCTCTCTTGCTGTACAGCTTTGATTTGCATTGCCATAATTGAAACACAGTCCTTAACGGTCAGGGCCCTCATACTTAGCTGCAAAATGGCCTGGTTCCCAGCTCCTGAACAATGCTTCTCCTCCTTTTTCATATAATCCAGCCTATTCCAATCCAAACTTGTCAATGCATTGCCTGCCCTGGGTAGAAAAAAATCACTGATGTGTTCTTAATACTGCCAAAGGCCAGCCTAACTAATGGTAACTTAAAACTCTCATCTGGTCTGACCACCCTAGTAATACCCTCCTTATTGTGCCCTCATCAGTGCTGGAATTGATGTCCTTGATATGGATAACGACTTTCCTATCTGTCCTATTGCGGAGACAATCATCAATATCTGCTACATGTTCATGAAGAACAAGTTTAAGAGATTCTACCACCTTAGCTTTACCTCCCACACTGATGTAGATCTTATTATTCATCTCTTTGCTAAGGGAGTTATAGCAAAAATATACTAAATTTCACTTTTAATTAAGATAATTATATAAAGATTAGTGGCTTATTTCTACAATTCTGGCTATATGTCCATTAGTGTTCTAGATTAAAACTTAAGTCAAACTCTGTAAAAGGAAACTGAAAACTTCATGAATTCTTATTGAGAAAAAGTGTTAAATTATATTTTAATTTTAGTTAATTGAAAGTTAAATTTTTATCTGAGAAAAAAATATTTGAAATGCATAAAGCTGAATATTTATAAAATAAATTGTGTGAAAAAAAAATCTACTTGTGCTTTTATTTAAATAATTTTTCAGGAAATGGAGTTGAATTTTGTTTGAATTTTAGAGCATTATTTTATCTGATAATACCAGCTGTTTTAATTAAGATGGCTTCTAGAGACAACTGGAGAGGCACTTGCACATCACTTGTGCCTCACTGCATGTCATTGGCCTGGTGGCAAATAACTGTTTTATCTTCACAAGGTGAGATTTTGTTTTACTATTTAAATTTTTTAACGCATGTTATAAAATTTAACTGTTTACTACTCTTTTCTATACCTGTGGAGCAATTGATATGTTTGTTTCAAACTGTTAATTTACATTATATCCTTGAATGATTTTTATTATTTTAATTTTATTCATATTAGTGCTCATATACTTGGTGCACGAGTGGAAGTGTATGCGTCCATGTACATGTGCCTACATATACAACAACATAAAAGAAAACTTCTTCAGGTATAGTTTGGTGATTTTGTTCTAATTTTGGTATGTTGCAGAGCACAAAGAGTTATATACAAATGCTATTTTTTAAGTAAGGTCTGATTGGCTGTAACACTGTTATTAGGACACTGATAATTTTATTTATTATATGTGTGAATTTCATCTATTGTTAATTTATAATTTATTTCACTGTATTACTTTTAAAAAATGACAAGGTTCAATTGAAGGTGTTTAACTTCAATTCATTAAAATTAATTAGTTCATTCCAAATCTGTTACAGGTGCAACTTGGTATGGCCTTATTAGAAGTGCTCTAGCATTGGTTGGTTTTGTGTTATTCTTACCACTGGCGGGTTTGGCAACAGTTCTTGTACCGTTAGTTGCTGCTGGTAAATTTCTGTTTCACTTTGAAGAACAATCACCTCAGTTAATGACAATATTTGTCTTCTGTTCTGTTCTACTATTAATTGGTGTAATTATTGGGCGCTGTAAGAAGTCTACTGCTTCTAAATGGAATATTTTTCTGAACAGTATACAGGTTACTATTTATTTCTTGATTATGTAAGAATTAAAGTATTAGTTTAAAAAAAAACAAAACAGGACTAAAAGAAGAAACATTAGATAATTCATGTATAGGAATTTCTTGGATTAATGTTTTTTGTAATGTGCTGTTTTGGAGTATGTAATTTATTTTTTACTCTGTTTTTGATTTATGGGTCTAGTTTCAAATTTTTAATTATTGTTGTAGGCTATTTGTTAGTTATAAAAATTTAGAATATTGGTAAATAAAAAACTAGTCTGATGAGTGAATTATGCCAGAAGGTAGAGAATTGGTTATTCTTGTTTTATATCTCGTGGTAGAGCAAGCCATTAGGTGTTCAATAAGTGTCATACATATTTATTGTTTATTGTGTGATTAGGCCGTAATACACAGTCCACCATAGGTCTAGTGGATAACACAACATCGCAAATCAGCTGATTTCAAAGTCAATAGTTCTAAGGGTCAAATTGTAGTAAAGGTTTTATTGGAAATTCCTTTTATATGGATTTGACTACTACATCGTGGATACCGGTGTTTTTTTGTGGTTGAGTTTCAATTAACCACACTTCTCAGGAGTGGTTGACTTGAGATTGTACAAGACTACACTTCATTCACATTCATACATATTATCCTCATTCATCCTCTGAAGTAATACCTTACGGTAGTTCCGGAGGCTAAACAGAAAAAGAAAGAAAAGAAAGGCCGTAATACATGGATTATTTTGTCAGTAAATTGGTAGTTATTATTAATAGTGTACAAAGGATAGTACTAATATTATTATTTATATATTGTGTTTTTTTTTTAAATTATAATCAAGTATAGTTTTATTTGTCTTGACACTATGTTAAAATGTCAGAAAAATATGTAGTAGAGAAAAGGTGATACTGTCACACCTGAAACAAGATAGGGATTATTAAAAAATTTGAAAATAATGTATGGAACATTGACATAGCATGTCGTATGGGATTTGAAGAATGTATAGTTTTTATAATAATTAAAGTCATTTCCTTCAAGGTTCTCACATTTCTTACCTATGCTCTCTTTTAACGGTTGAATATAATAAATTGTGGAATATTTTCATATAAGATTATACTTTGCATCGAATTCCAATGACAACTTGTTATTAGTAAACATAGAGATAATTACCAGGTCTGGTTTACTTTACAAGAAATTAAGTCATTAAACTCATGTAGCCTCTGGTCAGGAAACAGAGTTGCTGAATTGACCCAAAGTTGCTTTGTTACTAGATTCCAAGAGTGCATTGCCTCTATTAGGATAAATGAGTGTAATTTAATATTACCCTACCAGGTCCAAACTAATTATTTTTATACGGATTTGAATGATAGATCATGGACACCCTGGTGTTCTTTGGTGGTTGGGTTTCAGTTAACCATATTTCTCAGGAGTGATTGACCTGAGATTGTACAAGACTACACTTCATTGACATTCATACATATCATCCTCATTCATCCTCTGAAGTAATATTTACGGTAGTTCTGGAGGCTAAACAGAAAAAGAAAAGAAGGTCCAAACTAAAAGAGTGTTAGGTTTGTATTAATTCTTAATTACTAGAAGTGCAGAATAATAAACCTTTTATAGAGAATAAGGGGTGATTTGAACATTTTTAAAAATGCTGAAACTTCCTTAACATTTTAATATAATTTGATGTTGGCACTGAAAATGTAGTTAAAGCTGAAAATAATTTTGTAGCCACTATAAAAAAAAAGAGTTAGTACATTGCAATAACTATTGTGTGAATAAATTTACAAATTTTTGGAAAAGAATACTAAATTATACATTTATCATCAGAAAAATTCAAGTACTTTATTTCAAAGTTTCAAAAGATTGTTTTACTTCTTCATTGGAGGAAACACCAAAGCTGAATTTTTAAATAATTAGCATCATTAGTCATTACTTAAAGAATGTCTATGGATTAAAGGAAATAAAAAAAACAATCTCTGTTGTTTAATGAACTTCTAATTCAAAGCATGATTAAATTATGAGCCTATTAGCTTATGTTGATCTGTCTGATAACTAAAGGTTAGGTTATTAGAATTATACTGTACTGTTATTTTTACGTTATCAAAATATATCTTCATTTCTATCAAAATGGTTAATGTATCTGTGCTATGCAAGTAAAAATAGTTATGGTAGCAAATAATTTTTATATGGAATTTGGTTATGTAGTTTACTTTTAAATTTTCAGCCATAATTTTCATTTCAGTTTTGAAAATATTTTTTCTTTTTAATTGGCTGAGTAAATGAATTTTATTGCTCGGGATAATGGAACAGTTACCAGAAATTATTTATTGCAGTGATTACATTGCCTTCTATGGACCTGACATATGTAAAATTGCATGCTCATTATAATAGTAATTTTTTGTGGATGAATGTGTGATTGTTCATGATTAATGGTGTGTAAAGGTGGGTGCTATGTTTGATTATAAGAATACTGGCCTTTCCTGATGTAGTATTGATGAATACAAATAATTTTCCTTGGAATTTTAGTAATGATACACTGTTCACATAATACATTAACTTTTTACATATGAATAACCAGTGTTATTCAGAAAGTTCTTGTCTTGATGCAAAGATGCTGCAAGTGAAACCAAATGAATATATTTATCAAGGTTGTTATTTACTATATATGATGAGCTGTGAAGCTCAGATGTGTGTGTTTAGTTGCTTGTTTGTGGTAATTGAGTAAAGCAAACACTCTTTGATAATTTCTGAAAAATTGAAGTTCAAACTGTTGCATAGTATTTTGTTTTAAAAGATTTAACACCAATGGTCTTACAAAAAGTATTGGATTCCATTTTAAAAGATTCTTTCTTTTCATTTTCAAGGGTAAAGAAGTAGGCTGCTGAATTTAAATGTGATCGACATCCATTCAAAATAATGAACACTTGTGGTAAACCCAAAAACTGCTAAGATCAACAAAATCATCTCAGAAATTGACAATGTCTATTATATTATTGTTCAAGGTATGCAAACTTGCTGGCATTGCAAGATCATGTCCACTACATTTTAAATTATGTTTTGGGTATGAAAATGCTTTCTGCTTGATGGCACTCACAAATTTGTTAACAGACAATCAAAAATGCATTTCATTGAACAAGCTTTCCAGGGGTATTTAGACTTATTTAAACAGAATTTTGCTGAAGTTATTTAACATTTTATTACAGCAAATGAAAGATGGACTTGCCCTTCCATCAGATACTGTTGTCCACAGAATGTGGAAGCAGGTGAAAGTTTGCAAAAGAAATTGAAAACAGTTCCATTTGTAGAAAAAATCATAGCTGGTTTTTTGGGATTCATTTTTTGGGATTATGATAATGGTGCCCATAAAGTATTTGGAAAAAGGCAGGAGCAGCACTGGGAAGAATTTTGTTTACTACTGGACTGATTGAAGGGTGCTATTCAACTAACTGATGTAACTGTCCATACCTGGCTAGAAAAATAGTGCTGTTTTAGCACAATAATCCGCCTACATACTTGTCTCAGTTTGTTGCTGCAAAGCAACGTAGTCATGTTGTTTGGCTGATGCTTCAAAGTGCTTCTACATGCATAATATTCACCAGATTTCTTGGCTAAATTCTATTGCTTGGGATTATTCCTATAATAAACTTATGTGTCAATTTCATTATAATATTACAGTAGTATAACAAACATTATACCGTTTTTATTTTAGCAGCACAGTATATTGTTAATTTTTTTATTATTTTTGTTTTAATTTGCAATTTAATAAAATGAATTCAGTGATAAATGAGGATATGGGATCCCATGAAAGTACTATCATGATAAATTAAGGTAAGAAATGTCTTATCTCAATAGTCTGTGCCATGTGATTTATCTCAGTAGAATTTAAAATATAAAATAAATATTTGTCCAATACATTTTTCCTGTATCTATCAGTTTAATTACATATAACAAATGCTATTTTATATTAAGTAAATCAGAAATACATTTCTAGATTTTATTTAAAGTATGTTTTTTCTAGGTTTTTTTGGTGATACTGGGAGCTTCTCTGTTATTGTTACTGATGCCACAGTATGCTCCATCTACAAGAGGTGGTCATAAGCCACTGCAAGATATTACTATATCAGGCAGAGGTGATAGTGTTAGTAATGATCATGCATCAACTGTTTTAACATGGTTACAGTTTCAGCAGTTATGTACATCTCCAGTTGAATGTTCTAGACTATCTGGTCTGCCTGTCAAATGGGAAGGTCGTGTTTCAGCTACTAGGCTGGTGAAAATTTATAATCCAATTTCACAGTTAATATCTCGTTTACCTTATACCATGCAATCTGTAATTAAATGCTGGTATGGGGAAAAGTTTTCTGTTCGTAGTGTTAATGGAAATGGTGATATACCATCACATTTGTTGGATGAATGCCACTTATCAAATTGGGATCATTATGAATATGAAATTGATATAATAATGAGTTCTAGTTTATGGCGGTCAGTTGAGGGTTCTGTCACTCTAATTGGTCTAGACAATTCATTTAAAAATATGACTGATTCTCTTGGTGTTGGCGATCACATTTGGTATGCAGGATCATTGGTCGGTAATACTGCTGGAGTGTTAAGTCGTGATATGGCTCGTGTTGATACCAATATGCTTGGGTGCTTAATCTGTAAAGAAGATGCAGTGAATAATGTTATTGTCAGAAAAAGCAAAATTATGTCTATGGTGTCAATATACTCTGGGGTTAAAGCAATATTAAATTTTCTGTTCAATCCACTGGTGATATTTCGATGAAACTTGTGATCTCTTTGGTTTAACAATAATTGATTGTATAAAAAAATTGAAGACTGGAAAAATGTTTTTCTTTAGTGAGCATGATATTTAAGCATTTAGCACGAATGAAAAAGTTTGTTTTTGCTGTAGAATTACATTTCTAACGTCATAGAAGAAGAAGCCATTAACTTGTTTCTAATGTTACGTTGTCTACTTGTTCAATTAAGATTTAAATGAAATAATCTGATATGATTTTGTATCTGCAATATTTTAATTAGTCATTAACATTAATTTATTAGTATTTTTGTTGTATTTTAAACTAATTTGTCATAATTGTAGATTTATATGTTAGTTGAATTAATTTACTAAAAATAAAGTTTTGTTTTTAAAATTATGTTTTTATATGAAAATATATTTTTTAAACTGGTAATGATCATTAAATGATTTATACAATAAGAAGCTGTTAGTTTTTTTTGTAATGTTTCCTGTTTTTTTTTTTTCTCTTATTTCGTAGTTATTTTCCTATGTTATAGTTAAAGGCTGATAAAAGTCATTTAGTAACGATTTCGGATAAATTTGATTTTAAAAATAGGGTTCAAAATAATTGAGGTGGATTTGTATGTTAAAACCGATAAGAAGATTTTTCTAATTTCATTTGAGAAGCTAAATAAACAAGTAGTAAGCAGCTACAGTAACTTAATGGATTCTGAAGAAAACACAAGCTAATTATTTGTGTTACGGTCTTGCCAAAATTATATTGCTCTTAAACCTACATGAACCAGGATACTGTAATTGTTACCAGGTATACATAAAATGTGATGTTTCCGGAGTACATGCTCCAACCTACTGATTAGCAAAATGGTTATTAGAAAATTACAAAAAAAAATGGTTATTAAAAAATTTAGGAAATTAACCCTTGAGTATTTTTTCAATTGAAAATAACTTTGTCGTGATTTAATGAAGTAAAAACATGAAGTTTTACAGATAGAAGCAATTTTTATATCTTTTGGTGTCACTGCAGTGTGACCAGGGTTTCCATCAAGAAAACAGTGGAGATTTTGAAGAATTGGTTGATAACCCAATTTATTGATTCCTTTAATATGTATATAAAGTTATCAGTTTTATGTATGAAACAAATGCTTTTCAGTTTAGTTAACAATTTTTATGAACAGATAGATGGAATAGCAGTGGATTTCCTCTACTTGGATTCTTAATTATTGCATTTGTGAGTAACCTAGAAATCAAAGCTTAAAAAGAAATTCAATATTTCTTGTGAGTTAAAGTGGAAATACATGGATCTTTGTGTTTTGATACTTCTCATCATACTGAAAATGTAAACCAAATTAACAAATCATGACATATCTATGAAATTGAAAATAAGCAGGTGTTACCAGATTTTAATGCATGATTTACAAACTGGGTATTGCTTTGAGGGTGTATTATGGAGAAAATAATTTTCAACTGAGTTCAGTAGTTTACTAGAAAGACCGTTGATGGCATAAGAACAATAAAATAGAAGATTAAAAAATGTAATAGCATAACAAACTGATTATTACATTAGAGAAGAAGCCTTGAAGAAATTATGGATAAAAATTGATTTATTATATATATATATATATAAAAGGCAATAGTGTAAAAAAAAAAAAACAAAAAAAAAAATAACGTAACCTTAATGTTGTATCTAGAAAATTAGCTTCTGTCCCTAGAAATGCTAAAGATAAAAACTTAACATATTCAATTAAGGTCTTATAGGGGACTAATATCAAATAGTCTATTTGATTTTTAACTTTGTTTAAAACCATTTGATGAAAATGTTCAATCAGAAGAATATTAAAAAGTGCCATCTTCTTCGTTAGATTTTTGTTTATGGGTGAAAATTACAAGCTCTTTATTCTCGTTTTCATTAGTTTATCTAACCACCTACAAAATAGGCATGAATTAAGTTATGACAGGCAATCTGAATTGGAGTTTAGATGTCTGTAATGTAACTTTCTACTGGGATATTCTAAAATAACATTTATTTTTATTTTCTTATTCTAAAATCCTGCTAAAAATCTTGTTTTATGGTTTCATACGTAAAGTGTTGTTAGTACTTTTTTAATATATTTCATTTCTTTTATATACTTTTTTGTAGTGTGTCCACTGAAAAAGATTGTTTAACTACTGAAATAGCCATCTAGGATTATATCTTGTGATAAAAAATTTTTGTAAATCATTTTTGGAATGCAATCTTGTATTTTAGTTCTTATTTTAATCATCAAATCAAATACAATTTTTTAGAAACCCTTAATTTTTCTAAGGGCATGGTGGATTGAAAAATTGGAATTCCAAGCTCAGGACTTCACTGATATATGTAATGTGTTTTTTTGTAACTATTGTTAACACATGTCATAATACAGCTTTCAGCTCTTTTAGGGCTATATCAAGTCCCTATTTGCTTATATTTTGTAAAGTTTATTTTACATTTTATGAACAGTAATTTTCTCTGTTTGTTACAATAATTTAGAATATTATTACGTAAAAATAAACTTTATGCATCAATTTCTGATTTCTTTTGCATCATCTTTAGGTCTCAAGATTTCTCTTGTTTAATACAGATCAGGAACTTTACCATAATTTGAGGTTCTGTAGACTATATATGACTTTTTTTGTCTTTCAGTTTTATATTTAAGAACTACTTGGTGGTTCAATTTCATCAGCAATAAAAAACTAATTGTCTTTTCTGTCAGGTATTTGACATCTTTTGGGCATAACAACTGATATTTTCTTCTAGCAAATCTTGTACAGAAATGTAATTCTTTATATTTCATCTTCAACATTATCCTCACAGCCTTAACTAACATGCATAAAATTTTATTTTTTGTTTTACTCCTGTAATAAATTTGAGGACATAAAAAAACTTATTTTTCTGCTCTTGGGAGATAACATGTTGTAAATATCAGAACAGTAAGGATAACAAAAAATGTACTTTTTTTGTGGGGTATTAATTTTAATACTCTAAATGTAAAGGGGAACATGGAAAGTTTTGCAATATGATGGCAAAGATCATCACAGGCAGTTAAAAGTTAGTGCATATTTAGAAAATTCCAACCTGCATTGTAACCTCTGTCTAAGTGTCATTGCTTTTTAGCTGTATTAGTGAAGAGAGATTACTGTTATTATGTTGTCTTGACTGTAAACTGAATAGTGGGCAATTTTGGATGTGACTTAAGTGTATATTAATGTTTAGAGTAAATGTCTCCTGTGATTGGAGAGAATTGCCCTCATTGTACAAAGAATATCTAGGTGGTATTGAGAGTTTGAAAGAGAAAATTTTGGCCTTAAGGATGGTCCAAGTCAAATTTTTAATCAGACTAGGAAAGTTATTTAAACTCTATGAAGTAGTGCAAAAATGCACTGAATGTAATGCTCAATTCAAATATATTTTGAAATCTAATAAAGATTTTTCTTCATTTAAATAAATCATAATTTGTTAATTTAAATGTTATTGAATAACGAAAGGGTTTCATAAATTAATGAAAAATCTTTTTAATTTGAAAATGTATGTAACATCCTTGTTTAACTTTTAAATTTGGATGGGATCCTACAAAAAATAAAAAATACAATAAAATCATAGAATTTATTCTTTTGTAAAGGGTATACAAATATTCTTTTAATAAGAATATAAGTAGCAGAAGGGTAAATTAAAATTATTGAAATACAATCTTGTTTTATTTAATCAACAATCATAATGATAAATTATTATCTTATAAATATAATATTATAGATAATTTATTATCTCAAGTTATTGAATTTTGTTTTAACCTTGGGAAAATAATGTAATTAAAAAATTTTCTTATTACAATTTTTTATAACTAAATATTATTTATGAAGAAAAACTATACATAAGTTAGCTGGAGCTATTGCTGAGTATGACTGGATGTTATTCATTTACTGATCTCAAGGTTCAATTTTTGAGCAATGTACACTAGTCAAACTAAATGTTCACTAACAAATATAGTGACTGAATTACTGGAAAGGTATATTTACAAAAAAATACACCAAAATTGCTCTACCTATAGATGTACAAACTTAGTACACCTGTCATGTGATCGTCAGTAAATATGTTAAAATTATCAACAGCAATGTTTTTACACATTTTGTTGTTTGATAATTTATGTACATAGGCTATGCACATACGAGAATTTTTTCATGCTCTTAACACACACAGAGCCAGCCACTTTGTGTGTTTCTTTAATGCAAGTTTAGTCATTTGTTTGTGCTCTCCAGTGCAACATAAATCTATTTTTAATAAATAAAATGCTGTTAACATTTTAAGTCCTTATTAATTTGTCAAAAATATCATCAATGTAAAAACCTATTGGGTACATACTATTGTGACAGATCAGTAAAGGGAAAATTTTAACTTCTACACAGTATGCTGGAAAGATACCCAGGTAAGTTTTTTGAGTATTATAAAATGTCCATATCTTCAAGATACTGTAGTGTGGGACCATATAAGTGCAGAAGGAAAGTTAGCAGTAACTTTAAGTGAAGCTAATTTTTTTTACAATGTAGCATTTTTAAAAATTACAATTATTAGTTAATTTTAAAGATTAAAAAAGGATAATACTGAATCTTCATCTTCTTCATACCTACCTTGTTAATGGTGCTCACAACATGCCTGATGATGGTGACAGGGTGCTGTTAACAGGAGATGGAATTGGAATGGAAGTATTCTTGTATGAATTAGGATTCAGATTGCTGTACATCTGGGTAAGTTGCATGAACTGAATTTGAAACTGCAGTTTGTTGCTTGGTTTCATCTTTATCATATGTGGCAACTGTGACATTTCATTTCATTTGGGTCCTGCATTACTTTTGTGAGCTGTTGTTCTGAATTTATCCTTTAGACATTGAGAATTTCTCTTTGAAAAGGATCTGACTTTCGCTTATTTGGTATGTGTGAACATGGCTCAGCAACAATAGCTGGTTCTTACTGCTGGTGCTTCAGTATTCATCATCTGTATTCATGTTTTCCAGTCCTGATAAAAAAAATACATTCAAATAATCTCCAAAAGATTAAAATACATCCAAAAACTTGAGAAAGAAGTTTTTTTAATATACTAATTGAACATTATATTTGTTCTGTACAAAATGAGGAGACAAAACCCTTATGATAAGTTTTGGAACCTTAGAAATTATTCAGGATGCAGCAACAGGGATATTTTATTGTTATAAGAGTTAAAGCAGAGGTTGTATGTGTTATTATACTTACACTCTGCTCATAAATTGCTTAAAGAAAGTTTTTTTTGTTATGTTATACATAAGTTATAGGTTTCTTTGTTTTCTTGTACCATCACTTTTTTCTACTTTATTTTTATATACTTTTCAAGAAGCTGTTCTTCATATTCTTTTGTATTTCTTTTACTGCAACATTTCAGATATTCACTACTCCTAAACTTTCTTATAGGGATGTAACATTGTATACTATACCTGTAACATTAACACTGACATCAATGTCGCACTTTTTTCAGTATATGGATACACTTTACTCAGGACATAAAGTGTAACCAAGTATATTTTGTAACGATTAAAATGATTAAATAATGGTCATATTTTTTTCAGGTTCTTGGCAACTGTGTAGTCAATTTGCTCACTACATTTTGAATTCCTTCCTGATCTCTCAACAATTTCTTGTTATTCAAAATACATGTGTATAAACTATTTGGGAAGTGATGAAAGGAGAGTACATGAGACAGCCAACTGTGGAAGAATGAAAGGCAGTCAGGAATCAATGCAAAAAAAGGGCAAATCTTCCTTGTTGTTAGGGGACAATTGATGGTAAACGCTATTAAGAATTATAAAACCGTGGGGTTCAGGTAGTGGCTATTTTAATTACAAGAAGTTTTTTTCTATTGCATTAATGGTACAGTAGATTCTATTATTTTTTATATATTGTGTAGACCTTTTGACCACGAAGGAGACTGAAATAAATTGAAAACAACTGAGCTAAATAAAAAAGCTTACTGACAATCTTGCCACAGACTGTACCTTTGCCTAACAATGTAACTGACAACCAATGCCTTACGTTTTTTTGTAGCTGATGAAGCTTTTGATATATGTGAAAATGTCATAAGACTGTATCCTTCAAGGAAATTGACTTAGCAGCAAAGAGTTTGTAACTAACTGTAGACTGTCCAGAGCATGTTGTTGTATTGAATGTGGATTTGGCATATTAGCAAATAAATGGTGCATTCTACATCGACCGATCAATGTTAGTACTAATATGGACGCAACATCATTAGCCAAGCATGCTGTGTGCTTCACAATTTCCTAAGACACTAAGATGGTTATAATTTTAAAGATACCCTGTCATACCTACTAGAAAGTATTCCTGCAATTGGAACAAGAGTAAACAACATTGGAGTTGAAATCAGAGACAGCTTCAAAAGTTACTTCTGTTCTCCTGCAGCTTCAGTAGCCTTGGCAAAATCATTCTTGTAACATTGGAGGATAGAAACTTTATGGGACAAGGTTCTAGCACTAGTGTAGTGTAGGAAATTTATTAGTACGACTACACAGTACAAGCTACTAACTAGGAAAAGGAATAATTTTGTATCAAGTTCTTAAAAATTCGGTACAAGTAAGTTTTGTATAATGCTCTCTTGTAGGTTATATCACTATCATTTACTTACAATTAAGGTTATAACTTGTAACTTAAAAATAAAATTTAATTTGTATTACTACTTACAAACCTTGTGTTTTCATCCATCTGGTACTATTATTCAACAATAACATTCTTAGTTACAACCAATCCAGCATCTCTTTGCAATTCACGGGTTTTGAAATCATAATGCCTTGTATTGTAAAAATAGGGATTTTTTCAATTTCAAGAATGATAAGCTCAATATCCAATTAGTTTTCCATGATATAATTATTTTAAATATAAAAAATTGAAGAAACATATGAGTATGGCAACAACAGAAACAGTGATCTGCAGCAAAGTGTTTTCATGTGTGTGTGTGTGTGTGTGTGGCTACTCACCGAGCTTGAAAAATAGGTTCTATTCACCAGCAGGTGAGAACACGACACAAGCCCCATGCTAGCAAGAAAACAAGCCGTGTCTGACCATGCCTATGCTACAGCAGCCTGACTGTAGTATTTTGTTGCTTGTTTCCACACTGCATTTTGGTTTGAAAAAATAAGTCATGTGGCTGTAGCCTTAGGTTGTTTAGTAAACCGTTCTAGTAATATTGTGCACTATTCACTAATGTGTACCAACTTTCTCCACATTCTGGCCAGACAGCTGTCATTCTAGGCCATCTTTGTCAATTACACTACTTTTTCTTTTAAATGAACCTTCATTGCAGTAGGACAAAAATAATAAACTAAACAATATTTGGCAATGCGAGTCATAATAATTTTTACCAAAGTCCTGTTGACCTTACTAAACCATATTGTCAGTGAATGTGGACAATTCTACGATCTAACAATTGGTATATAACTAGTGAATAAGTATTATGTATTTAGTGAAAGAATTGACTGTTTCTTATGTAATGTTCTTACAACAGATTGTTGTATATTGTCCAGAATGTCATAAATACAGTGTACCATTACCTAATATCTGTGAATAATAAATAAATATATTTAGTCATGTACTTTTGTTATTACAATGACACAACTTGCAATACTTCTATTTCTATTACTGATGACTGAGACTTAGTTTCTGAATCTTAATCATATATAAATCTTACATTACCGGTTAGTAATCTCCTTGAAAAAGCCAGAATTAGTATTACTACAAATCAGCATATCCTGTATGAAAGTTACGTGAAGTTCCTTTTGTTTAGCCCGAGGCATATGCAAGAGTGTTCTAGATCAAGGTACTTCTGATGACACATGGGGGCCCCTCAAGGTTTGAGAAGCTCATGCACGGGTATGAGCGAAATGCTTGCTTGACCCTTAGTAAGGATAGGTGATAGGACTGGAAACCTCTGGCACCCCAGAAGTGGGGGGTCAGGGCTTTGTTGAGACTGGGAAGACCCTGATGAGATCCATTTTCAGACCTAAACTGGAGGGGGGGTTAGTAGTTAATCTGCTGCTATGACACTGCGCAGCGGCTGATGACATGCCTAATGGTGGTTCCAATTGCTGCTGCGTGGGTGTTAAAAAAAAGTTAAAAGAAGCTTGGTCCAAATTTTGCAAACACTTGCACAAATCATCAGTTAAAACAGCATGATGCATTTTAACTACTAATAAAAAAGTTTCAGAGCTATTTATAGAACATCAACCTTTTATGAGCAATTCAATTTTTTACATAATGTTAAGGAATTAGTTATACACTATAATGGGATCAATTTCAACTAAAATTTAGTCAATTTTGAAATAGTTCATTCTTTTCTTTGTGTAATCTCATATCTCAACAGAGCTTCTTTCTGGCAATGCTTGAAAAAATATTAACTATATCTAGCAAGGTTGCATGGTGAAAAAAGTTCTTTACTCCAGTGCTTCCAAGAAACTATACAACTAGGAGCATGGATGTATTCTGCTGTTTGATGAGCAACTAGAAACTATGGCTTATAACAAATGTTCATGTTGTAGTTTAATAGACTGTCTCAGGAGTGGTTAGCCAGAAACCAATCTGAGTAAAATATTAACTAAACTATAAATAAAAAAGAATTGCACACTGAAATGCTAAATAAGAATGCAAAATGTTTATGTTAAGAATGTATTAATTTATAATAAAAACAATGTTAACACTTAAATTAAGATTCATTAAAAAATTATTATAAATACAATTAGTGCAGTAGCATTTAATAAATTATAAATCTTACATAAATCTAAAATTCAATATCCTGTAATTTTTATAATCACAAATCAGAAGATATAGATAACTCATATATATCAATGGCACTAATTTAAATGACTAATAATCTTAAATGAACGTATTATATTTATCAAAATGTTTACTAATTTTAACAATCTTTTATGAATATACAATTAGGCACTTATAATATTAACATTGGTTAACAACCAGTACAAGTTTTTTTTTGGTTGAATTAATAAGTGTAAATATGTATTCATTCTATATAATAAAAATGTAAAATAACAAATTCAAAATTATGTATTAATCTTAATTTATAGAAATATATGTAAAAAAGTTTTTATTTTCTTTTAAAAGCTAAAATTTAGTGAATTCCAGCCCTGATCTCTTAGAAACATATGAAACTAAGAAAATACAACCTTTGATCAAACAATTTGTAAAGAAATATAAAACAAATAAAGGTCTTATTTTATATAAAAAAAAGTTAGCAATGATTTATCAATCATAAGGTTTTCTTACTAATAAGAGCCATCATTCTAATTAAAAAATTATAATATTTTTTTATCACTAAACTCATTTCCTGCAATAATAAGCTGATCATGGAAACCCTTTTTCAGTAAATGTTTTTGAATAAATTGGTGACACTGAAATGTATTACAGAATTTAAAAAGCTACTTGACAATGAACTGCTTGATTTTCTACTAATAAACTAACTTATCTCAATTAAATAAAATTAAGAATTAAATTGAGAAACATGTACTGTAAACTGGGGCCACTCTTTGCACCTGCAGTAGTTACTTTGCTCCACTTGAAAAAAATTTCTAAACTGATCTACTGTAATACAATAGTTTGCTATGGATTTTGGTTTTTTTTTATTGTGTTGTCGGTAGTACTAATGACTAATGAAAACAACTGTTATAACAATCCTGCTATTTTTATTGCATTTGAATTGGTTTTTATTGAAAGATTATGTTTACAATAACAATTTACTGTGCCAAAATATTTTTTTCTTCAAAATTATTTTTGACATGTAGGTCCAAATCATTAATATACTGTCTGAAATTAAATTTTCTTTCATATTATTCATGCAAATTTCTTTAACGTTAAGTGCTGACAATTTTTATTAAATATTTTTTAATATGAACTACATTTTGTAACATTCTGGGGTTACTTTGCACCAGTACCATTGGAGAAGAGTTGTATTTTTCTCTCTGACAAACATTTTATTCAGCATTTTACCAAAAAAAATGTGCATTATTTTTCCAGACAAAAGCCAGGTGTATAGACAAACTAATTAATTATATTTGGAAAGAAAAGCCAACAAAAGGCTGAAAAAGAATTTGGCATTCTTAGGTGAACAATTATAAACAAATTGAAAGTTGTTCATACACATAGGCATGGACATCCAAATGTTTTTAATAAAGAAGAGGAAGAATTGTTTTAGAAATGTTGTATATTTCTTTAAGAGATTTGCTTTCCAGTAGGAAAATCTGACTTGTAAATAATAATAAGAACTTATCTACTTTGTATGGGACGAATTGTAGTTGCTTTAAAGATAATACCTAGAGAAGACTGGGTTCGAATTTTCTTGAAGAAACATGCGATATTGACAGTTTGTTTTGAAACAGATTTAAAGAGAAGTGCTGCAACAGTAGATAAAGATACTCTTACTGATGTTATATTTCAAACCTTTCTTTAGAACTGAGTGGAATTTCTATTACCCATATCTGGAATTCTGATGAAATGAACTTGCCAGATGACCCCAGCACTAAAAAATGCATAATGAAAAAGGTACCAAGTACTCTGAAATGATAAGAAATGTATCTAAAACTTCAATTTCCCTAATGGTTTGTGGTAGTGTGTCATGTGCTCTACTAGAACCATGTGTTATTTATAAATCAATCGCATGAGGTCTACACGGACCTCAAAATGCTAGGTATAACTTTTTCAGAGGATGGTTTGATATTGGAGGATGCTGTTTACTGTGATTAGTTCCAGAGTATGCTAGTATCGAAACTAAAAAAATTCAAAGGAAAAAAGTATTAATATGTGAAAATCTATTTTTTTTTTTTT